>JBANCZ010001491.1:0-21301 GCA_037040025.1 Sphaerogastrella javana | reverse complement strand
AGATTGTATTGCGCGAATGCATGGGTCTTCTTTTTCATTGATGTTTGCTACGTTCGGAGATTTCGGCATCAATTGTTTTAAATACGAATAAGGAAAATCCAAACAATGAAACGGATAAATCACCAACATATGCAATTTATAGCCATAGCCCGCTTGAAGATCACCTGGTGCACGTAGTAAAAGTGTTACACAGATTCGGCTATAAGCGAGTTGATGTGGAAACAAATAGATGGGATTTATTGTGGGCTCATGACTACCCATTTCGACTGTTTCAGAACCTAAAGAATCTGGACACACATCAATTAGTAAATCATTTTCCTGGATGTGGATATATTACTAATAAGGTTGACTTATGTACATCCAAATTGCCGTTTATGCCGCATGCATTTCGTCTGCCGGCTCAAAGAGAAGAGTTCTTGGAATATGCAGCCAATCATCCGGAGGCTCTCTTTGTGGAAAAGCACAATGAGCATCGACATATTAAAGTACGATCACCCAATGAAATCAATCTCTATTCGAATGATTCGTTTGTGCAAGAGTTTATACAGAAACCATTTCTGGTTGATGGGCATAAATTCGATATTGGTGTATACGTTGTAATTACGTCAATAAATCCATTACGTGCCTACATATACATTGGAGATGTGCTATTCCGTTACTGCCCGGTGAAGTACTATCCGTTTGATGCTGAGAACGAGGACAAGTATGTTGTTGGTGATAACTATTTGCCCACTTGGGAGGTTCCATCTTTGCGAAAGTATTACAATAGCTATGGTGGCAGCATGCGTGCCTCATTTGAGGCATATGTGCGTGATCAGTCCACGGATCCATCGAAAATATGGCCCCAAGTGGAGCACATCATTCGATCAACACTTTTAGCCAAGGAACAAGATATTGTTGGCTCATTACGCGCATATAAAAAGCACAATTTCTTCGACTTGTTGCGCTTTGATCTATTCATAGACGAGGAGCTTAAGGTTTATCTAATGGAAGCCAATATGTCACCCAATCTATCCTCGGCTCATTTCAAACCAAACTCACTGCTCTACGAACAGGTGATCTACAGCATGTTCCACTTGGTCGGTGTTCTTCCAGTCAGTGAAACCAAAACTGACTCTCTGATGTATGTTAGGCTTATAAAATATTTTGAGAATATTGTATCTAAAATCTTATCCTCTAGGTATTCTCAAATGCTGACAGCCGATAAAAATCTAGTCACCGCTCTAAATGAATGCGCTCTCCACAACTGCGACAAATCATGTAATAAAGCTGAGTGCGACCTATGCCTGCCCTGCATGAGTGGAACCGAATACGACTGGCTCCAAAGAGCGCACGAGGAGCACCTGCATCGAGTGGATATGAAGCGTATCTTTCCCAAACCAATTGTAATTAGAGTTGCTTCCTAAGAAGCCTACAAATAGACTTAATGGTGTCTTATTCTTTTAGTTGGATCCTCTGTCATTTGATGTTGATGTGGAAATTGAAAATATGTCGAAGAGAAACGCTTGGATAACACGCTGGTTTTACCATAAATGCCAATATGATCGTACCTGGTGTACGTGACAATGCATTGGTTATATTACAGTATTAATTAAAAGTATGACGCCATTAGAACAAATTATACTAAATTTTAATTAAATTCTACAAATATTGAGATACTTTTTTTTTCATTCAATTGTTTCTCTGTTAAGAGATCCACTCTAGAGAGAGTGCTTTATTGTCGTGTGTGCTCGACTAGAATGCTGCACTCACTGATTAGTGTGCATTTAGTCGAAATACCCTTTTCATGCCTATAAAAAATGATGTGCTCTTTTTAGAAAGGTTACTACAACATTACCTAGTTGTTGGCTCTATCAATTGTTCTTCGATCGGCAGTAAAAATTTGCTCTTTTTCATTACGAGGAATTGTTTGTGCCCTTAGAGAAGTCGTATCGCATGCCTAACTATCCTAATATGCATGCATGTACTACTCGTATGCAATGCCGTTTATCGAGTAAGGTAAAAATGCATTTATGGATAAACATCTTCGGAGCCAAGTACAAAAAAAAAAAAAAAAAAGAAAAAGAAAAACTTGTTGTACGGCTGGATCTTCTGGACTTCTGGCCTGTTGTTGGCTTGTTCACTAACACTTTTGTTTGGCCGCCAGCAATTTGGCCCATGTACCACAATTTTCCATAGCAGTTGAAATTCTTGAAGTTCTCGGGGTCATCTAACGGAAGCAAGGCATTGAAATTGATGCAGGCCATAAAAATCACTGTTGTTCCATGCAACAACGCTACTTTGTAACGGCAATGCCAAATCTACAGCTTCATGGGAGAACTTTTACACTGAAATTCTCCCTTTTTTTTTGTTTTGCTGATGCCTTTTACCTCAACAAACACTGGAAGTTCTGTTTTGCTTCAAAGCTAATTGATGCTACATTAAACACGCAGCGAAAGATTCTCATATGCTAGTACTGTATACCAAACACTGGATGCTTGGCAAAAAAAACTCTATGCTATCTAACTTTATGGCATTTTCTATGATTTCCTTGGTGTAGTTCGAAATTCAGTAGGGTTCGGGCGAAAGGCAGAGAAAAGAAACGAGGAGAACAAGAGGTTTATGTCTTTGCAAGCGACCTCAGACTCTCTATAACTGAGCAGTAAATTTATGAAATTGATTTCACACATTTTTGATTTATACGCTTTTGCGACTTAAATTGTTTTGAAGCCATTTATAGAGTTCGCAAGTCTTAAAAAGGTTTTTTTATTAGCTTTTATACCGCATTAAAAGCAGCATAGATTTCGCAAAAGGGGATTAACCAGCCAGTTATAGGTCGAAAAATATGCTATAAAACATTTTAGCCATGATGAACGCGGTTTTTTTTTTATTAATTTTATAAACTATCTTGATGATAAGTATTGGGCCTATAAAATGACCTTGTTTTGTCTAATTTACTTAAAATGAATTTCCTTAATTTACTTAAAATTCAACAGATGAGTTTATTCAGATTTTGATATATCTACTAGAAGTTGAGATATAGTTTCCTCCATTCAGACGATCGTCTTTGTATTTGTTTGTTTTTCTTTTGTTTACTATTTGTTATTTCTTATTTGTTTAAGTCTCAGCTGCAGTTCGAACAAGATCGCAAAGAAAATGCAAATGAAAAATGCGCTAGCAGTAAAAGCGAAATTACAAAACTCAAACTCAAACTCAAACTCAAACTCGAATTCAAAGTGAAGAGATGTGCATCGGGCATTGAGCATGGGGCAACCGTTCTTGGCCATTTCCTGTATTTGAACAGGTTTAGTTTGTTCGCTGTTACAATTAGCGGCTATTTAAATTGCCGCACATGAGCCGCTATTAATTACAAAAAAAATGATGAGACCGCAGCCCCGAATACAAGAAAAAGTTGTTTATTGCGACTTTTCAGAATAGTACTTAGTGTTAGCTTAGTGTTACCGTTAAGCGGAAACTTAAATGTCCCGTCGTGTGTGTGTGTGTGTGTGTATGTGTGTGTGTGTGTGTGCATGTGTGTGTGTGTGTGTGTATATGTGTGTGCGTACATGCACATGCATGTAGTTATAGGTTATAATCTTGTGTAAAAAATAGAAATAAATTTATGTTCTACTAACTAGTATTATCTTGCATTGGCTAGGATGCCTGGGCATAGTTGGAGCAAGCTCATGTCTTCTGATACGGCTGACTGAGTTACGCAATTTAAGTGATTTATATAATAAATTATAAACTTAATCTTTTGATAACACATTCCATGGCAGGCCTTCAAGAATGGATAGACATCGCGAGGTTGCCTGATCTACAGATCAGATCTAAACTAATGTTGAAATCGCCTTAATACGATCAATACTATCTAGGCTATATTTTAATCAAGAACCATTTGAATCGAAATCTAACCTAAATTTTGCCTTCACTCTTACGTACTTATGCCAATGAGAACAAATTATTGGTGCCTGTATATGAGCGAGGTCTGACTTAAACTGGTCTGGTCTTCACTGATTGCGCAGAATGTTTTTGTATATTTCCCATGACACTGGCTCGTACGCTGTGTTTATGGCCAATGTTCACAATCACAGAAAGAGACAGAGAGAGAGAGAGAGAGAGGGGGAGAGGATGAAAGAGAAAGAATTCAGCCTCTAGATGTCGAAGTCGAAGTCAGCGATAAATTCAGCTTCTTGATTAGCTGTTAGGGCAATAAATCCATCGCTTCACACCAACACCAACAAATAATTGCCGACAAAGCGTCTTTCTCCTCATTCTAAGAGTCCAAACGGGGCAGCCTTTGACTAAACTCTGTCAATTCGACTATACCATTTAACATTTAGTCAGCGTGTTGAGCATTTGAAGCTAACTTCAGCTAAATAAGAATGTTCGCTACACAATATTTTATCAAGAGTGACATTTCCTTGTACAGCACCGATTGTGGGTTGGGCATCATTGTGCATCAGTCCCGCTCGATCTCTCTTACTCTCGCTGGGTCTCTCTCTCTCTCTCTCTCTTTCTCTCTATCCTTTCTATATACTTGCCTCTGCATTATTCAGCGAACCTAATGCTGCCCATGTGTGTTCATTGCCAAGATGATGATGGTGCTCCATGTTGACGTATCTTGCCTGATATCAGCCCTCAAAGTAACGTTCATTGCCTCATTCCTGCGCAAAGACACGACCACGAAGCCTGTGGAATAGCATAAACATATTGATACAGCCACTTAAAAGATTCAACATAAACCCTTGGCTTGACTCTTTCATCGGAAAAAAGTGTCTTAGTTTTGAAAAATGAAGGTAGACAACGTATAACATATTGAGATACAGACGGATTCTTATGTTTATACATACATGTTATGTTTAATGATATGTATGTATGCTAGTAATTGTTGCTATAATTTGGATACCTACATTATAAGTCCCTTAAATTGTCCATAGATATTGCTGTTTACCTTCTACAATTTTGCTTAAACAAATAGTAAAAAATCATCTTAAATTTCTTCACGTGAAATGATAAAGAAATGCCATAAAATTCATCAATTTACATTGTTGATTGAAAGCAAAAGCGAAAGTCATTCATGCTTCCAAATGAGCACACACGCTGTCATAGAGTGCTACAACTATAATTGTGTAGGTACTTCCTGGTGGAAGGAAGGCACCCCGCAACCAGAGCAAGTTGAGGTATTTGGATATGGCAAACATGGGCCCATTGACAGAATATTGACAGAAGCTATTTCACTTTTCGGGCGTCAAGGCGTCGCACTGCTCCCACTAGTATGACGGACGTGCTACCGTCGTCGTCATCGTCATCGTCATAGTCGTCGTCGTCGTCGCCGTCAACAACTGCAACGAGACGCCGCCCAGTTGGCCCTGCCGCATGCCACATGCCACGTGCGTACCTGGCTTTGCGGCCATTGACTGTAAACTCCCACCTTACGGGCTTAGGGATGAGAATAGGAGAGGGTCATGGGTGTTGGGTGTTGGGTGTTGGGTGATGGGTATGGAGAGCCGAACAGGGTTTCCGTACGTGCCAAAAGTTTTTGACTGCAATTCAATAAACAAATGGGATCATTAAATATTTTTTCTTTCTCGTTTTGTAGTGCATGTTAAGACGTCGCAATTCGGCCCACCGCCAGCAACAAATTTGTCTAATGCAATGCCGAACAATTGCAAATGGATAACAATAGCAGAGCCTGAGAGAGGATTTTTTTGTATTTCGTTGGACTCTCCACGAAGTTGAGAATTTTTGGCAGAGGCCGAGGCGGCAGCACAGCGTGTGCTGCTACCGTCGATGTCGATGTCTCTATAGCGGCGCTGTGTGCTGTGTGCTGTGAGCTGTGAGCTGAGAGCTGTGAGCTATGTGCTAAGGTGTTTAAATGAATGTTGCCAGGATACAGGTGCCAGGTGAGGCCATTTTGTTATTTTTATTTACTTTGACAGTCAGCACGTGAAACGCAAAGCAAACGATGTGGCACCACCACCACCACCACGTTCTACGCTCTTTTGGGTAAGCTCCGACATTTCGTAGTAGTATTTTATACGGTCGTGTACTAAGCGCACTCCAAATTTATTTGCAGTTCAGCTCAAAGTTCTCGCAGATGAACAATGCACTTCTGTTGCATGCGCCAGTGAAGTCGTACCGCATCGAGTCAAGTCGAATCGCGTTCGAATCGTGTCGTATCGTGTCGAGTCGCGTTGAGTTGAGTCAAGTCGAGTCGTATCGTATCGAATCGAATTGAATCCGTTTTTTCTTTGTGTATGTGTGATCTGAAATGCAAAATCTAAAATCAGTTGTAAACAAACCAAGAAAAGCGCAGTGAAAGAACTCACTCTCGCTCTCAATATTGAACGCAATGAAGCCATTCACGAATTTCAATTACAACTTCTCACCGGGAGGCAATGCTTTTAGTGTGAGGATACTCATGTGTCGTGTCCTCTATAAAAGTACAAATCTCATACACACCTAACTATAACATCCACATAGTTTCGATACCAAAGAATTCTACACACTTGCCGGACTTGCTGTGCGGTAAGTTTATAAATATACCAAAATCACTTCAAGTGATGACATGCAGTTCCAAAAGTTACCTATACCAAAAAAAAAAAAACAGTTGGCAGCGCAGTTGAAGTGATGACAAACTTTATTCACGAAGTACCATAAAATGTGCATATTTACATACTACATATAGCATACATATATATGTATAATATGAGGTATCATACAAAACATTTCAAGCCATAGTGGAACGTGTTCGTGTCGCCCCTTTTAAATACGTTAAGTGAGGTAATTTGACAACTTTTGCCAAGTTCCATGTATACGAGGTGACAGGCCAACGGGGTTTTATTCCTGCATAGCATACGCAGCACGCAAGGAGCACACTTTTCACTTTCTAGACTGCAATATGACAAATAAATGTAAACAGTAAAAGTTTAAAACAAAAAGTAAATACAACTGATTTCAACCTTTTCCTTTTAAAGTGAAATTATTATTTATGGAACTATTTAGTATAGAATTTTGATATCGGTATACTTTTAGAGTAATATTATAATATAAAGAACTATTTAGAACATAGACCATCGACTATAGACCCTTTTGTGTTTTGTAGACACGGGGTCTAAATATCATTTAACTATCATGATATTTGCATAGAAACAGCAGAGATAGAGAATATTTATGCTATTTATTACTCAATCATTGGCTAATTAACGACTTTATAAACTTTATAGTAAATAATAATCAATTCAATTATTTGTAAATTATGAACAGGTTTTGTAATAAAATATGTTCATACTGTCAGACTAAGCAATACACGAGTGGTTAATCTATGTAGATATAACTGTTAAGCGACATATTATTTGTATATGTTAAGGTGTCTATTCTGCAATATTTTTCAGTCCACGCGACAACTTTATGGTCTTATTAACCAAATTTGAATGTTTAAACTATAAGTTGAATATTTTCAACATACGTACATAGTGTTTAAGTTTGTTATTCTTATGATATGGAAATTTGAAGATAGGTAAATTTTTCATAGAAAGGATATAAAACTCTATCATTAAGCGAAGCGAAGTAGGCGTAAGGCCTTACCATAGCACACGCCTTCCAAAGTGCCTAATGAATTTCATGACAGTAATATAACTCTCTGGGGTACATATACCTTTTCGAGGTTGTCTTTGGGTGTTTCGTTGTCATACTTTGCTTATGTTAGGGTAGGTGAGGAAAACATGACTTGCCTCAACTTTAGTTTATTTATGCTTGAATGTATGGATTAATGTGTGTACATGTGTGGAAATGATATACTACAAGCTCGAGGTGTAGAGTACGGTCTACTGAACCACAAAATGTGAAGGAATTCAGAAATTCAGGAATTCAGGGAAATCAATGTGATATTGATATTTATTAGATTTTATTATTAAATTATTACATTTTCATGCATATGCATGACCTCAATTGACCCACCAGGCTCTATGTACATATACTATATGTTATATATGTATATACTATATGTTATATATGTATATATATATATATATATATATATATATATATTAAAATATCGCCTGCCAGATTTCATTTTTGTGTTTGTGCGGCACGCAAATCAAAAGCGAATATCCTCATAAGCGTCATTAAAGTTGAATTTTATTCTTCAACTGGCGGTCACATTACTTGCGTGAACGGACAAATAAACTTGGAGCCAAACAAGTAATAATTAAACATTTCATTTCTCTCACTCTCTGTCTATATATTTGCCATGGGTGAAAATAGCCCAACATGCAAATGAAACCTCAACAAGTCCACTCTCTATCAAAAATCCCGGAAGTTCAAATACTTCACTACTCACACAAACGGAACATATGTAAAACTACCCATGCTATTTCTAGGCAAAAGTGAAATTGTGGAGCAAGAACCAACCACAATTCCCATTCGTCAGTTAATATTTATACCCGAACCTTTGACTCGTGTGACGGCCTCCAAGTCGGAATTTATACACTTCCAACAGTGGCGTAGTTGACTTTAGTCGTGGATTGAAGGGGTTACATGTCGAAAATATATGAATTGAAGGTAGTAGTAATTAATTTTATTATAATTACTGTATAATAAAAAGTTTTTGAACTCTTGTACTCAAAGCGACGCCACTGTATTCTCATAACTTCATGGAAAGTCCAGTCCAGTGTTGTGACCACATGCAGTAACCATGGCACTAGACCTAACCGACAGGACATACCAAAAAACTTGCATACCATTAAGTGTTTGAATAAAATGTTATACTATATATAGTATACTCTACTTATTTATACTGTGGGCTGACCATGTAATATGGAAATGGGAAATTACGTACATAGTCCTATAATTTAAAATAAGTGGACTGTAAAATGGAAATGCACACAAAGCATTTTAAATTTTGGTGTTAAGGACTCTTTACTTGTAAATTATAATGCATTAAATCAATTTGCATTATTATAAAATAATTAATTATGTAATTATAATTATAAAATTCGCAAAATTGTATGGTATGGTGTAGTGAATTTCAAATATTTCAAGCTATTATTGAGTCAGCGAATTAATTTGAATTTCTATCAACTGCGAAAGCCATGGCCATTCCAATGTTCCAGTGTACGTGTTTATATTCCAGGCTAGAAACTTACGGTCAACGCTATGCAAATCAAATCCAAAGCCCTTTAGACGTGGTCAAGACTTTGGAGTAAGCAGTATTTTTGTGCGGTCTCAGTTGCTCACAGTCTAAATGTACTACCATTCGCTCTTCCTTAACCAAATATAAGAAATGTGTTTAAACATATATCAAATATATCATAAAACCGAAATCGTGTGTAATACAGAGTACAACAGTGATATGTATTTAAAGATTTATTGCAACATCGTTAATAGTGTAATAGCCTTTCATTTAAATTAATGCTTACAGTGAAATCCAATCAATAACATTATATGGCACAAATTTATTTAAGTGAATTCATTTATTTTGGTTGATAAAACCGACAAAATACGAAAAATACTCTTGCGAAGTTAGCTTGACTGGTTTCCTTGCGCCCAGTTCTGAGAGCGTTTTCCCATACAAATCTATGGATATGTAAGTAAATGCATATAACTCTAATGTACTCAAAGAAAAAATTGATAAAGATAAATTCAGATGTAATATAATATAACGGAATTATTATATAGTTAGCGTAGAGTTGTATACTACATAAGTAATTTATGAAATCTATTCATAATTCTATTGAGTAATTTCATGTATGTGCACGCTTACGTTTCTCTCAGTGTACTCACATCCTAAATAAAAAGGTAATTAACCTAAATTTAAAACAACGTTTTTACTGCATTTTATTTGGTAGCTCAGATAACAAAGTTTTAATATCAATCTCAAGCTAAACTTAGAACAATCTATTTCGAGCTGAATGGTCCGTTCACACGCCAGTGCAGATACTTATGCACACATTTCTATATATGTGTATAGGTATATGTATAGTGTATGTGTATAGTATATCTTTTGGGTGTCAATATCTAAAACTTAAAATTTGCTCATATCGCGTGAGCTCTGCATTGTGTGTGTTGCATGTTGAACTTATGAGCATATAAAGTGGCAAACCGCAGTCAATAATAAACATATTTACATATCAGGTTATGCCTTGGCTTAGTCTAAGCAGTTTGTTCTAACAGTTTGTCTAATTATTCCCATAACATATCTGCAAAGCTCAACATCAGGATGAATATTCAAATATACAAAGTGCCCGATACATAAGTGTTTTACTAGTTTATAATATAAGTTAAAGTGACTTTCAGCTTGGTTTATATTTTATTCTTATTTTTGTGGTAAATATCTGGGTCTAGATAAGAGTTTGCGAGATTATTATATTATAAATTTTATATGTAGGTTTTTATAAAATAATAATAATTTCTCTGCTTTCTTAATGAGTGTTTCATTTCGAATACACTCAATGAGTAAGTGTAGGTGTAATGAAGAATGAAGTACTTTTATTTTTATCCTTATTGAAATATATGTAGAATACCCATTAATTATACTCGATTGCCATGGAAGTCACCTTTGTTTATAGCCTGTCATTCATTTATTTACAATAAGTCGCAAAGGTCACTATGCGACGGGGTTTGTAAGGGTGTTTTATCAAGGTCAGGTCGTTAATATTCTCTATAGATTATTATCACAATTTCTATAAAACTGGCAATCGAATGGACTACTTTTATTGCAGCAATACAGCAATAGAACCAACATACATACTATATGCATAAATGATTGTTTCTATTAGATAAGTGACAATTTTAGGCTCTGACGCTTTTCGGGTTTTTCCCTTATACTATATATACATAACGGAATAATAACTCTTTTACACAATTAGTCATCACTTACCATATACAATGCAGTGAGGAAATTAGGGCAATGATATATGGGTAACTATCGCTGTTCCAGTTAGTTACTGGTCTTCCCTAAACTACTTCGTTACAATGACAATTTATGTATCTGTTCGACATCAATTACAAATTTTGTGTACGTATGAACCTTAATACGTGAATTGAGGGCAACATCTGTGCGGTTTACTGGTTTTTCGTTTGGGCTTGTGTCTTTGTAAACCCGTTTAGGTTCCGCCCTCGTTGCATTTTCACTGCATAAAAATAATTTAAACTCGACTACTAGCGAAACGGGAAAAAATCTTACAGTACATGCAACCTCCCCCTCTCCCAAAAAAAAAAAAAAAAACCCCAACAAAATGTGGAATTATAAAAAAAAATCGTTGACAAGTTAGTACTTGAGAGTTATATGTGCAACAATCGGGCGCACTCGACAGCAAAACATTTTAACAATTAATACCTAACTCTGACAGAGTCTATGACGCCGTTGCACTCACATAAACTCATGTAAACAAATATGTATGTACAAGTTAATGGCACAAAAAAGTTATCTTCGGCATGCCAAACTTGACAAGGGTTTATGTCAGCGGACATGACTGCAGCCTTTGCGACTGCCTTTTAGTTTTTTTTTACCAGCATAACAGCATTTACATATTTCCCTAAGTCTTTTGCTGTAAACATTTTCCAAGCACGTTAATATACATACAATATATCAATACACATGCATTTGTACTTCTGGTCCTGCAGTTGAAAGTTGATCGGTACAATAAAGAGAATAGAATATAGCTTCAATTACAGTCCCGAGGCAGAGAGCGTCAAACGACGTTCTTTGATTTTTCTTCCCCAAGGCATTTCAAAGAGCGCAAAACTGAGATTATATAAAAGAGAATGGGCTCTCTTGCGCCTGTAAAGCCGATAGCCTGATGCCCTAATGCTCTTATCTATATACATATATGAGTATGGGATTTAAAAGTCAAGCGGTGATTGATGATTGTTTACGCTTTGGAATATATAAATCAAAATTTGATGCGCTTGAATTGTTTTAGAGAGAGATTATACAGTGAGCTGTACATAAACAAATTAAATATTTGTACTTAATAAATCGTAAAGGTACTGCACGATATATACTACAAACTCCTGTGGATTTCGAATTTTGAGATTAGATCTGACAAGAGTTCATTATGTACATCACGTGTGTGTATTTATTTTTTATAGATTCATTCTGTCACGCCTTCATTTGGCTGCGCCACAAGGTGCATGAGTTAGCAGTTATGCCGCTTAGGAGAGTATAAAACCGGCTTTATGCTTTTGGCACCACTGATCGTTCCTCTCTCTATCTGTATCCACAATATGCTTCGACTTCGGCTTAGCTGCGGTCCATCGTCCACCGCTCAGCTGCAGCTTCGGCTTCGGCTCCAGCTCCAGCTCCGGCTCCGGCTCCAGCTGCGGCTATGACAACGTCTTTATGCTCGATTTAGCTTTAGTAGCAATTCAACAACGACGCGAGACACAACAAATAGACCGGTGTGAGATACCTACCAATACATGCAAATATGCATGTGTGTGTGTGAGAGAGTGAGCGTGTTTGTGTGTGAGTGTGTGTGCGCGGGCATAAACAGATTTAATGCATAACAAAACAGGCTTGGTTGCCGTGCAGTAATTTAATATTTTTGCAAATTTATCAAGTATTTGCCATATACTTGAGCTGGTCGCTAATGTATATAGAATATGGCGATGTGCACTGAATGAAAGTGAAACATATGCATCAAAATATGATAATTTTGGGCACTCATTAGTGCGGCATGTGAAAGTAATGCCATGAAAATTTATTAGTATTGTCAATGGTGGCTAAGGATCAGCTTCATAATAGCTGATGATATAATAAACCCAAGCTCAAAACCTAAAACCGAAAACAGAAAACCGAATACCGAATACCGAAAACCCGAAACCAAAACATGAGCTCAAAGTAGTTCAAAGTGATGTGACCGACTCTAATCGGATTTTTGTTGTTTATCTTTGTGCAAGGTCGCTCTTGGTCGGTATCGCGTAACAAACACGGAACTTGGGGTCAAATATTCCCGAATTAATTAATATTGTGACCGTATTTCTGTTGAATTAACATACATGATATTATACAAACAATCTTGAGATTTTTAAATAGAAATTAACCACACACATACTTTAATATACTGATTAAATGCTGCATATATACATACATATATACCATACATAATTAAGGAATGCAGATAAAATGTATCATAATTTTAATACCTGTGTGAAAATGCCTGAAATTTAATACTAATCGACCAAGGATGTCAAATAACAGCTGCTAAAGACCAGAAAAAGTACAGCTGAACTGTTTTATTTTTTCTTCTTTCAAATTTTGGATTTCAACACATTGAGCTTATGCTGTAAGCCTAAAGGTAATACATCTACATGCTATATACATATATATATATATATCTCACTTATATAAAATATATACATTTCTACAAATAATTGCCGTAATTAAAATCAAAATAACACTTGGAACAAATTCAATTATATAGATTGCCTGTACGATCGAGTGTACTCACTCTTGGCGCTTGTATTTCGAATTCGAATTCGGCACAGTTGTATAAGAGTGAATGCCGTATCACTTTTATATACATATATATAGTTATTCACACTTATATATACCTACGTTTAGTTATGTGTAATTTGAAAATTGCTAAGTAGAGCTGTCGGTATCTCTAGACCGAGATATATATAGAAAAACCGGAGAAACAACTAGCCAATCTAACAGTTAGAAAAACAACAGTATACTTGGAAAATAACTAGATTACTATTCTCAACTCACACATACCCATTAACCATTGACGCTAATTACAAAAGTACAATTATAAATTAATTTTTTTATTTATTAATTTTTTTTTTTTGTATAATATTTGGCATAGCATTTATTTAACTTCAATTCCATTGAGACATTGTGTCATTGAATACAGGGCATAACAACGCAGATTTTGTATATTTTTTTCATTTTTGGTTTTTGTTATTTTTGGTTTTGTTTTCTTTATAAATACTGTGTATACCCATTAGTGTTTTTTATTTGATATTTTTTTTGTCGCCGTTGCCGCCGCGCTAAAGTAAATAACAACAACTCAAAATCGACCTTGTCTGACCCACTTTAGACGGCGCACAGTGCGAAAAACTGAAAACTAATGGCTCTGCGGCATTTTACCATTCATTTACGAGACTTACAAACGTGCTTACGACCATAGAGTATATATATATAGAGTATATATATAGAGTATATGTATATATATAAATTTATACTATATAATATGATTGCTTGCCTACCCTAGGCATGCTTGAGCTCTGTGAAAATATTTTGCTTTGCCTAAGCACACAGTGCCAAGGGTTCCAAGTTCAAGACCCCTTCAGTACAGCTAGCCGCTGGCCAAGCAGCCATAATAGTTGGTTAACTGTTAGCCAAGAGGCAAGTCCCAATTGCCGTAACTCCTAGGCCGTGGGGCATCTAGTATGCAGCAACATATATGGTAGCATCTAGTCATAGAGTCAATAATGATTTATGCAACACTCGTAGCAAATTGGAGCTCTGAAACCAAGTGCTGTCATAAGCAGACGCCTATGTAGCTTCAGCAGCAGCAGCAGTCGGAGCAGCAGCAGCAGCAGCGGCAGCAGTAGGAGCAACAGCAGCAGCAACAGCAGTAGGAGCAGCAGCATTAGGAGCAGTAAGAGCAGCAGCAGTTGCAGCGGTATCTATAATTGATGTATAGCAACCGCGACAACGATAACCACTGCATAAAGATCAGGAGGCCAACATGCATAAATACCTACACATACATATGCCTACGTACGTACGCATGTGTGTGTGTGTTTATGTTTATGTATGTATGTTAACTGCGTAGGCCATGTTTCATCGCTGCTTGTAAAAGCGAATGGTGGCTACTGTTTAATAGTTCTAATTACAGTACATCATACACATACACACACGCGCACACGCACATACATACATACATACTGATGTATGCATACACATATCTAGTACTTGCAGTAGCGAAAGAAAGAAAGAAAGAAAAGTATTTTGATCTAGCCAACAAGATTAACATTGCCTCCAGACTTTTGAACTTAATTAAAAGAGGCCTGGCCTAGCCGGTCTGCCTATGTGTGTGTGTGTGTGTGTGAGTGTGAGTGTGAGTGTGTGTTTCATGCACGTAGTACATATCCCCGCCACGTTCGTTGCTTAAGTCTTCTGTTTTGCTGCTGCTAACGTGTACAATGTAATGAAAACTTGTTCTCGGCCTGTGGTACCGCTGCTGGAGGCAACCGCTATTAGCCAACCGTTTTTCTCTTCATGTTGTTGTTGTTGTGATTGTTGTTGTTGGTGTTAGTGTTGCTTTTTTCGGTCGTAAAAGTGTCGTTCAACTGAAATTTAAAATTAAAATTTCGAGTACAAGCTGGCAGTTGCTCAATGAAGAACAATAACAGCGCGAACTCGCATAAAGACAATCATTATAGTCAGACGCCCACAATCGCATCGTCTCTTGTACTCAGTCGTCGGTTGTCAGTCGTCAGCTACATCGTCATCGCCATCGCCATCGCCATCGCCATCGTCATCGTCATTGTCGTCGTCGTCGCCGTCTGCGTCGACACTTTAGACACAAATCTGGCAATGGAACAAAACACAGTACAGTCCAGGCAGGCCCATGGCGAATACAGCTATTAACCATGTTTAAAAAAAAAAAAAAACAAAACTTGGCTTCAACATATTTTCGCATCGGCTGCGGCTTTGGCCTGCCCTGGCCTAGCTGCGGCTCAACTAGAAATAAATTATTACGTTATTGAGGAGAGTAATTGCGACACACAACGCAGCGGCATACCCAGTCTGTGTCTGTTTCTGTGTCCGCTTTATAGCCATGCCATGCTCCGGCTCCACTGACGCCTATGTATGTAGTCATCAGTCAGACACTGTTAAGATGTCTGTCTAGTTGTTCATTTCGTCCCTCTTCCTCAGCCCCAACCCCACACACACTCTCACACATATTAATACTGTTCCTTCCTTCGCTTCCTTTTCAATGCTTTCTGTGCTGCCCTTACCCCTAGTCCATAATCCGGTCCCTAGTTCTTTACTCAGTTCACAACTCAAAAAACAGATTATTGTATTGTATTTTTCTAAATAATGGATCTCATTTTTTTTCATCCAATTTGAAGCATCTGAGTTGCAGTTTATACGTTTTCTAGTCTCTGTAGTCTTGCTGTTTAAAATCTATTCAGATTTTCGACCTTTCTAATAGATTGTTATAATATTTAAATAAAACACAGAATATGTAATAAAATAACATTGAGTTTTTCAAAAGGTCAGTAGTAGTAACTCTATATATAGTATTTTTTTTAAATTCAATCCACATCTATCAACATATCAAAAAAATTAATTAACACTATTATTTTCCATGCTCTACTCTGTAATCAAAGTTTCAGTCAACATACGTCAAAATGTATAACGAAATCGCAGCGTTATAATCACTTGAACTTTGTAATATGCCGCTGGCATTACTCACTAGTAAATGTAATTAATTAACTTGTGATATGATTAGTGTGATTACACAACAGATTTACATACAGCACATGAGTTACAGTTTAATATTTGCTTTTCCACTAAACCCCATCTCGATGAACTTTCAAATGCATAGGCCTTGCAAACTGAACACCAATGGACTCGAGTGTTGTTGTTGTTGTTGTTGTTGTTATGGTTGTAGTTGTTGTCTTGGTTGTTGTTGTGTCTTAACCTACACATAAATTAAGTCAATTATGTACATGGTTGCCATAACCATGCCAAGACTGCATACTAATAAAATTGAGATTCAATTTGAGAGAGTTCCTTCTGGCTCCCGGGGGCCACTGACGTGCAACATGGCTAATGCCACAGAGCCAAAGATTCGAAAGACTCCAAAGCGACTCAAAAGACTCAAAGAGATGCCTGTGGCATCTTGCTGCGACCATCCAACTGGACGGACCATCCGCACTGCCTCCGGCAGTCCCACGCACATTTTGAATGTACCTCGTTGTCGTTGCTGTTGCCGCTGTTATTGCATGTATTTGTGTATCTTTTATTTACATTTTTATTCATTTTCCTTACATTTTTTCGTGTTTTTTTTTTTGCGTTGCGTTTTTGCTGCGTTTCATTAAAACTAAGCCCATTACGTATGCCACCTCCGATGCAAAATGCAACGAGGAAACGACGCAGTAGAACCAAACACAAGAACTCCATGGCTCCAACTCTAGACTGATGGACCGCAGACAGCGTAAGACAAAACTTGAGACTGTCCAAAGCAAAAGGCTAGGTAGCAAAGGGCACAGAGACCGAGAGAGAGAGAGAGAGAGAGAAGAAGACGAAAGCAAAGAAAAGTACAAAAAAAGAAGTGGTAGAAAATAACGAAAGAAAAAGCGAAGGTTCAGGCGTAGATGTTGAAGTCTGTTAATGCTTATCATGACGGCGATGATGAAGCCGACGTTGTTGGCACCGCGACTAATCGACTGATTTTTCAGGGCCCTCGGTGCAGCCCCCGTGGTTTTTTTTTCTTTTTTTTTTTTTTTTTTTTTTGTTAAGCATATCTTCAGCATTGTTTCTTTTGCTCTTCATTTACCATCGGACTGGCTTAGATTGTAGTACGCGTGTAGTACATTGTTAATTATTACAGCCAGCTTTTGAAATTGGGAAAATTATTTTCCCTTGAATAGTTCGTTCGATAGGAGATTAGAAATCGCTGTCGATGGATTGGACACTCGAAAGAAAGCCAAGCTACTTACTTACCATTACAAATGGGGGCACTCCTGTGTTTCAGCCGGCTTTGGAACGGCTTAAACTAGTTTTTCATTTCATTATTATTCATTTGCATCCATTGTAGCCAGTAGCCAGTAGAGCTTGGTCATTTGAGTACCTATTCACAAGAGCAAAATTAATTAAAATAGAATTATCCCACGCATTTAGATTTTGAAAGAATGAACCGAGATATACCTATATATCGTACTGTATATCATTTTAAATGCAATTGCAAAATGTTCTCGTATAAGCATTAATTTTGTTGCCTCAGACAGTTCGAACAGCTTCCGCCTTCCAAGGATGCTCACTATCCAAACTCTTGGTTATCTCAAGCCATTTTAGAATGGAAACCAAAGCAATTAGGCAACTTTTAGCTCTTTTTTTTTTAGTATTTTTTTTATGCGTGCAGCTAGGGTATCTGTGAGCTGGGCTGGGCAGGCCTACTTATTGCTTTATTTTTATTTTTTCTGTTGTATTTAAAACCGCAAAAGGCGCACCCAAAACACACCCGCAGCTGCACTAAAAAAGTTCATACACTCACATAAATACTATACATGCATATGTGCATACATATGAATCAATATGTATGCACATAAATATGCAGATACTTCCATACGAGCGTACATACATACATTCATATGTACATACGTATGTACATACATTAGAGCGTGCATGCATGCATACATACATATGTACATATATGTATAGCAGGAGTTAACTCGCTGACGCGCTACCCCAGACGAATTGAAAGTCGGATAGGCGAAATCCAAAGACGGACAGCGCCCAACAATCCTCTATAATAGCAGGCAGGCAGGCAGGCAGTGAGGCAGTCAGGCTGGCAGGAGATCACAGACTTGGAACAGACATGGGCATGGGCGCGGACAGAGGCAGCAGGCACGGCACTGGCATCCATTGCAATGTAGTGAAGGACGGTCATATCATGGGAGGGGGCGCATTTTACTTACGAGCGCAACCAAATAAAAGTTGATTACGAGTCTGGCTTGGCTCACTGCCTGGCTAGATGGCTGGCAGCCTGGCTGCCTGACTGCCTGCTGCCTGGCTGGCTGCTTGGCTCACTCGATGGCTGGCTGGCTGGCTGGCTGGCTGGATGGCTGAGTGCCTGGCAGGCTTAGCTGGCTGACTGTCTGACTGGCTGTCTGACTGTCTGGCTGGCTGGATGGCTGACTGGCTGGCTGTGTTGCTGGTCCATTGTCGTGAAGCAGATTAGTTTGCCATCGGGTTCAACTTTATTTGCAACACAAATTTTCATTCTAGTTAAAAGCAAGCACACAACCAACTCGCTGCAGTTGCAGTTGCAGTCAGGGCAAAGCAAATGCAACAACAACAACAGCAACAGCAACAGCTGGAAAAAAGAAAAACCAAAAAAAAAAAAAAACAAGAGAGACAAAAGTTGCTGCAGATCACGAAGCTGCTGCATTTGCCGCATGTAGCGGCAATCGCGAACTCAGCCCAAGAATTGAACAACGCCCAAAATCTTGTTTCGCTTCAGAGTGAACTCACGATTTTTTGACTTAGTTGCGGTCCACAATACACTACTACACTATTACAATACTACACTACTACAACTACTTATGAACAACAAGACAGGATATAATAATCGCAACGTGCTGCAACGACTTCTGCATACCCTTTACTTTCCTATACGTACATGATTATGCTTATCTCTGGCTGACGAATCTCCAAAATAATCACATGCAATATTTACAAAACTTTGAATTAAAAAAAAAATGTGATAATCTTAATTAAAATAGCCTAAAATTTGCAAATGAAAGCTGCTTTAAGCTCACTTAAAATCGAATTATATTAACACTAAATGCATCTTAAATTTAGCTAATATCATAACCCTATTAATTATAATACTTCGACTAATTATTTAAGTGACTGTAAAGTTGAATACGGCAATGTCTTTGATCTAGCATATTGTAACAATTGTCTGTTACAGATATATGAAATTTGAAATTTTGTATTCGTCCAAATTCTACACCTTTCTCCTGCTTTACTTTCTCCGCGAAGTCTGCACGATTGCTGTGGTCCAAGCGTTCACATGACCTTCGCATTATTCATTGCTCTGCTGGGAATTTCCAGACTGAAATTGTATATAATTTCAGATATTAGGCACATCTGAACGTTCGACTGTCAATTCCCAGAGAATAACTATATAGATCTCATTTAGGAAATACTACCAAGTATTCTTCAAAATAGAAATAATTCAGAAGAATGTCTAAATATTACTTCAGAACTCATCCAAAATATGGACAGATGTATGATATAAAATCGAATCTATAGCACAATCGGCTCAACCATTGGCTAACGGATATGTTGGACTATAAAACAAGTAGTTTATATGCTTATCGTTACTGACCTTTACTAAAAACTCAAGGCATTCTGTAAAAAACCAATGCATAAACAAGAGTGAAAATGGTGGGGAACCACCTACATTAACGACTTGTTATTATGTTTATGAACAATTATTAATTTGAGTCGTTCGATTCCGGTTACACGAAATTTATGATGCAGTGCACTACACAGGCCAATTTATGAATACTTCAGTACCATTCGCATAATCTACTTATATAGCTAAGGTTGACACACCCAAGCAATGTGATATGATATGATATGATGATATGAGTATGATATCCCAGATGCGGAAATTCTAAATTCTACAGAGTTATGCAACGGGACTTTGATTGCTTAGTTTTCTTCCTTATTTATTTATTTATTTATTTTTTTTTTTGTTTGAAGAATTACACTCTAAAGCTAATGGAGAGATCGTATCAAGCGGATTAATTCTACGTGGATTTTAATCTCAGCTTAAAAGCTAATTAAAAGTTAAAAAAAAAATTCTTCAATTTTGCGGATAGTTTTTTCTAACTATGGAGCGTATTAGATGCTATAAACAATGCAAAAGTGCGCATATTTAAAATTGTAACTACGTATAAGGAACTAATGTTCAGTTTTGAGGCGATTAAACAATTCTCTGGGAGCCAAGCGTATAATATTCAGGTCAACATCTGTTGCCAATAAATTTAGTAAGTCAATCACAGCTTGCATAGAATACAAATTAGGGATAGACTTAAATAAAATAACATAAAAGAAGAAGGAAACAAAAACAAAAAGAAAAACAAGACTCAAGTCTGGGTACGACTATAAACAGAGCTCCATATGTTGGTTGGCCGTAACTGAAACTGGCCAACAACTCGTATGTGTGTTAAGAGAAATTTAGCCAAATGGCACAAATATTGTTGTGCTACAATTGTTGCGCAATAATGGTGCGGTCTTAAAACCAGTGAACGCGAAACAAAACCACAAACCTGGGACCATACCACCAGACATGGACTCGAAAAACTGGGAATGAGGCTGAGACACAACAACTGGGATTGCAACTGAGACGGAGCTTGAAACTGAGGCTAAGACTGAGACCAAAACAGAGACCAAGACTGAGACAGAGGCTGAGGCTGAGGCTGAGGCTGAGGCTGAGGTTGAGAGGCTGCAACTGGTAGTGCTACATGGCGCTTTACTTACAATTGCACACACACACACACACATGTACATATGGAAGGCTGTGTGTGTGTGTGTGTGTGTGTGTACATACATGCA
>JBANCZ010001490.1:0-21303 GCA_037040025.1 Sphaerogastrella javana | reverse complement strand
TGTGAAAATGCAATGCAAATTGAATATTGGAAAATTGAAAATGTTGTTGACAAGAGAGAAGAGTAGGTTGGAAGGATCTAGTGTTATATCTTTTGTATGCCTAATTCTTAATATATTTACTATATATACATATATATTTATATTTTTATATGTTTTGTAGTCTGTAGTTTCAATGTAGCTTTAACCGATTGCGTTTTATACCTTGTTTTATTTTTCTATTGAATATGAATAAATAAAAAAAAGCATCACACATAATTATAAAAAAAATATTTGATAAATGCAATTTATACAAAGAAACAAAATGTTTTAAGCGAAATTCAAATTTTTGCTATGGAAATAAATGGATATCAGTATGACTTGTTTATTGGTTTTATTCTTTTTTATTTATCAGTTGTTTATATACAAAAAAGACTATGTAAATATATTTATACTACATACACACACACTCACATAACCTAAATAAATAAATTCTTAAACGATGAAAGACTCTGCAAAGTAAAATAAAGTATTGGAACTCGAACTTATTATTGAATATTAAATATGTTTACTACAAATTGGTCAATATGTGTTTTTGATACCAAATACGATTATAAAAAAAGATCGTAAAAAATTAAAAAAAAAATAAATAAATAAATAAAAAGAAATATATGAAATTTACACGTAGTACAATTGATGAAATTTATATAACGTAATATATCTATGTATTTTTGAAGGAAATAAAACCCTAAATCCTGAGTATTTGCTTCAGGTAATCGCAAATCTCTAATTGCAAAATAAATCCAAAAAAAAATATATATATATAAATAAAATAACGAATATAACGTAATATATAATTACAATCCTGCTTAGTGCACTCTATGCATTCCTGAGAGCCGCATTTTGTTTAACTTCTAAACTCAATAATACATAAAATTGGCATTAGAATAAAAATCTACATATAATTATACATATATTACATGAATGATAATATAAAGTATTAGCTCTTATGGTTTTTTAATATGACAAATTTATTTTTTGAGTATTTTCATAGCACAATTTTTGTACAGAGTTTCGTTTGTAGTTAGTCAAAACTAAAGAAAACAAAAGAAAAAGAATATTAAAAAAAAAAAGATTTAAAATTATATGGAACGCAATGTTTTAAATAGACAATTTTTTAAACTGAACTAAAACTGAAATAAAGGAAACCAATCAACTTTCAATTTTATGCTAATTGGAGCAGATGAATCGATCGTGCGATTAATCGATTAAATAAAATAAAATATACAAGGTTATAAAGCAGACATTTGGTACCTTTTAAAACTTATTAAAGAATTTTATATTAGACAAACGATAACGATGGAATAAAAAATCGGATAGCTAAGATTGAGATTGAGATGGTTAAGAGATTATTATTGAGAAAATGTAGCCTGTAAAGCGAGTACCGCCATTTGGGGCACTGGCTCTTCCATTTTATTATTAATTATAATTATTATTTATAAACAAACGATATGTATGTATGTATTAGTCCTTCAATAATAATACAAATTGAGCGCCCTTACTAATGAATTCCTTTTAGCTAAATATTCAGAATAACAAACAATTAAGAGAAAACCAAAAACCAAATACAAGCAAGAGCATATAATTTTTTAGCATTATACAATTCCCGAGAACAACAACCGATATCGATATCAAGATCGAGATCGGAATCGTAATCAATATCGCGAACGAAAACGATATCGATAAGAGTATATATACATATAGATATATGAATAGTAAAACCCAATGTTGGCATATATGATGAACTATATAGTAAACAAAATAACAATATATACATGCATATATAAACAATAGCATTATATATATTAAAAAAAAAAAAACGTACGAAACCAAACAAAAAAAGTAAAATAAACCAAAAAAAATTAGCAAAATATTCAATATTTTATAGTCATTTTCAATAAACGTAATTTTTTAATTTTTACAAAATTCAAGTTGACAAAATAATAAAAAAAATACTATTTGTAGTTTTCTAAAACAAAAAAAATAAAAAGAAAATTGGAAAAGCCAATTCAATGCTCGAAATGACAGATACAGTGTTAAATGTTCAAAAGCAAATACGATAAAACTAATGAAAATTATATTAAAATAGATGGTAATAGAAATAGTGAAAACCCAAGAATTAAAACCAAACCACGCATACATATATATATCATTGATATACCCACTAGAGACAGCTCCCGTATGCAAGTGAATAATGAAAATTAAAGAACTTCCCTCTAAAAAAGAAACTAAAATCTAAAAAATGGAAATTAAAATATCAGCAGTACTAGAATGCAATATTATAATAAACAATATAATACCAACAAAACCAAAACAAACCAAACCAAACGAAATCCAAAAGTAACCCAAGCAAATCGAATCAAGTATGGTAAATGCTAATTAATGTCAAGTTTGTAAAACCGTAACGAAATCTGAAATAATAAATACATATATACGATACGATTATGATTACGATTACGATTATATACACTACAATAATACATATAGTCCAAGAGGAAACCTTTGCTAAAGGCAAACCACACAGAAACGGACGTCAAAAAAGAAAATAAATTAAGTGCAGAAAGCACAAACACACACAGACACTAATCCAAACTCAGCCACAAACACACGAAGGAAAATCCAAAATGCAGGTTATAGAACAAAAAAAGTAAAACGATAAAAAAAAACATATATCTTCATTCAAATAAATACAAATACCTTTTCTGGAATAATTAACACATGCTAAATCTTTTATTCAATCCTGGGAAATTTTAAATGAAAAGAGATATTTTTAACTGGGACTACGGTTATGCCACATCAGATATATTTAATATAGTAGATATATTTTGATATTCTTCTCTGTTCCGATGTGGTTTATTTTACAATCTTTCTATAATCGTTAGTTGATCTATAGACTTTGATCTATAAAGACTTTTTTATTTACCTTAATAATAATTTTATCGAAGCAATCGATTTAGTTTATAATCTGTGTTTATTTTTTTTATTTATATTTTTTTTGTAGATCTGACAGCTTTGAGGGAATTTCGCCAACTTCAAGTGGGCCCCAGCTGTTGACGGCGCTGTCAGCCACAGCTACAGCTGCTAATGCCCCAGGAGTTGCAGTAACAACAGCATCATCTGCCACAGAGACGAGTGCTGCCCCTGTGGGCACTTGGCGTCTGATCAAGGGCAAGGTCTCACAGACCATAGAGGAGATCAAATCGTCTAAGCATACTCAGCCGCTCCACCAGACTTCGTCCATACCCGTTATAGTGGCCGAACCAGCTGCCACTACAGTTGTTGGCTGGAGCAACGATCTGGATTCGGATACGGAGTGCATTACGATCAACACAGGCTCCATCAGCGAAGAGCTGCCGCTGGAACACAAACAGCAAAATTCCGATTCGGACGCAGAGTCCGAGCAACTGCTGCATGATAGCAGCAGTCTGGGTAGCGGTGACGTCAGCAACGCAGCTGCCATCAATACAGAACGTTCACGCTTGAGGCGTGGCTTGGCGCACATTAAGTCCAAGGTGAAGGCAAAACAACAGGCCGCCGCAATGCCCAAAAAGGAGTTAAGCACTAGCCCCAGCGCAGGCCCATCTAGACGTAGCGGTTTTCTACGCAGACGAACCCATGCCGAGCCCATAAACGTGGACACAGCATCCACAAGTGCCCAAGCGGAACAGGCGAATCGTGCGAACCAGGAGGTTACTACGGCGGTAGAGATACCTGTGACGAGTGGAAAGGCCAAACGTGGCATTTTGCTGGCACGCAAGGATGTCGAAATCGAGTCGGGCGTTGAGGTTCTTGAGGACATGATACCCATTGCAAATATAATTGAAGACGTTCTACCCACGGCGGCAATTGTTACCGACGACATTCCAAAACCGAAACGCATTCCGCTGAACTTGGAATTGAACAAGGGATTTGATCTTGAAACATATAACGATAATAAGGCGGTGGATGAACATTTACTGATGAAAATGGACAGATTGTTGCAGTTTTTGCGATCGACCAGCATTTTTATAACTCGCGCACGAACTATTGCTCCAGCGGTGTTGGTTATAATCTGCCTCGGCATGCTATTAGTGGTGCCACTACCAGGATTTCTTCGGGGCGTCTTTACCACAATACTGTGCATTATGCTGTTAGATTTTTCCGGAAGCTACTTCAACTATCTGTTCGAGAAGCATGTACTGAAGACTAATCCAGAGCGTTGTACGTTCCAAATACCCAACTATAAATTTATGCCCATCTGTGAGGTGCCTGCCGCCGAGGAGCACAAAACCATTAAGACCTATGCCGGCTGGCTTAATGAGACCAATAGCTATGATCCCAATACGTTCTCCATTACGATGACCAGGTCCGTCTACGTACGACTAGATGGTACGATTTTAAAGCTGTCCGGCACCAATGCACGAATACCCAAACGACGCCTCTGGAACGAGCCACCCATTGATCGCGCCAAGGTGCTCTTCACTGACCATCGTTCCTACGACCTGCGCAACTGCCGCATCGAACTATTGCCAGTGGGCTTAGCCAAGAAGAGGTGAGTGTGTGTGTACTTTATAAACAAATCAGTTTTTAAATCTGTTTTCCATGTTCTTTTGCAGATTCTTCAATCGCAAGTATCCCATACAAGTGATCATTAAAAAAGAGTGCAGTGATTCTAATACCATTTCGGATTGTCTCAATCCTCTCCCGGATGCGCAGGCTAAGGATACGAAGCATGTTCAAGGTCAGGCAAGCTCGCCGGTTGTACCAGACTCTGAAGCCAATGAAAAACTAATTGCATTTGCGGAAACAGTGTTGCAGGCCGACGTAGGTTCAGTTTAATTCATGTATATATATGTATATATCTTAAATCAATTTAAATTTTATCAAACTGTGACTATTTGCAGCTGGAGCTGCTGCGTAATAAGACCAATCCCGATGTGGAATTGCAGGAAATGACTATGCCCTGTGGGGATGAAGTACGTCTGCTTCTGTTTGCTCGCTGCGATCGGGAGAAAGAGGATTGGTATCGTCGGTTTGTGGCCGCCAGCCGAGGCTTCGTCCAGGAACAGGAATTGCGTGTGCCCCAAGTACATTTCATTGAGGATACCGATTTGCAAGCAGCCGCAGCACAGCATGCAGTCAATCTAACCATGGGTGGTGGTACCAAAGTGAGCTACGCTTATCTCTAATATTTGTTCATGTTGATTCAACTGTATACTCTACCTTTACAGCAGCGTAAGGATGTTGACGGCTCGGTGGCTTCGATGAGCTCCAATAATAATGATGATGCTACATCCACAACTCCCGGCACACCATTTGATGAGATGTTAGAAACAGATAATACACCCGATGCTGCCAAGGAGGGCTTTGAGGGCCTAATAATGAGCGCCGATGTGGCCAGAAACCCCATGGATTACGTTAAATTTATGGCTGTTTATCAGGTAGAGCTCATGAGCATAAGCATACGGCAGTTAGATCCATATTTTGAGTTTAATTGAAACATCATTTTTTATTTGATTTACTTATAATTTTTCCACACTTCCCCCATACTTAGAAAGCGTGTAGCCAACAGCGCATATCCGTTATTCGCAATATCCACAACAACACTGATCAACAATCACAACGAAACAATAATCAGAAAAGAGTATGTTATTAATTATCATTTCATATATGTATTTTTTTTTATAAAAATAACAACAGATTTTATCACAATGCTAATTGAACTGTAGCTTTAGACAATCTTTATCTAATCTGCTCATTCATCTGCCAGAATCGTCGATCCAAACGTCAGGAGGATGAGCTCTGGAAGGGCATTGATCAGTCGTTGTTCCTGGGTCCCTCCGGCAGCGTTGTCTGGGCCAATGTGGTCATAGGTCGCTGTCTGTTCAGCTGTCTGCATGACACATCGTTGCATGAGAAGATACGCGACTTTCTACAAAAGAAACTCAATTCCATCAAGGTACATAGATCTATAAGATATTAATTTTGATTCATCTTCATTCATGTTTATGATGTATTGACGTTGCAGCTGCCCAGTTTTATGGAGGAGGTAATCATAACAAATATCTACTTGGGTCAGTCGCCAGTACTGTTCCATCGCATGTCGCAACCTATGCTGGACGAGCGTGGCATTTGGCTAGATGCCGATCTGACTTATGAAGGCCTTGCACACATTACGGTCACCACTAAACTGAATTTACTGCGTGTACGCAGCAAACCCAAAAATTCACCCGTAAACCCGGATAGCAGTAGCACATCAGTATTTGAGACACCAACCGATTCACGCACCACGCAGGATGATGTCTCGCAGGGCAGCAACAATGCCATTTATGACAGTGATGCTGAAAGTACGGGTGGCTCCTCCACTGAGGAAGAGAGTCCGCCAGCGGGCGTGGCCAATGAAGCGCCCGCTAACACTGAGTATGACTATACATAGACCTTATAGATAGTCTATATGAATGGCTTAATTAAATGTAACATTTTGCAGGTTCTTCCAAAATTCACCTGGTAATGCTCGTCGTATATTCAAGATCGTGGATCGAATTGCTGCTTCCAATTTGTTTCAATATGCCACAGAATTGCCGTATGTTCAACGAGCCATGGAGAATATGTCCACAAACATTACGCTACGTGTGGACCTCAAAGGGATGGTGGCACGCGGCACATTGAACATACCACCACCGCCCTCGGATCGTGTTTGGCTATCGTTCCGAGGGCCACCACGTCTTTGGATATCCACGAAGCCCCAGGTGGGCGATAAATCTGTCGATTGGTCCATTGTAACAAATGTGATTGAGAGTAAACTATGCGAGGCAGTGAACAAGTATTTGGTATATCCGAACATGGTGGATTTTAACATAGGCCTCCTGTCCAAGCCCAGCTATGATGATCCTACGCCATCCGGTGGTCAGGTGTTTAATTAAGTGAACGAACCGAGTGACTAGAGATACATTGAACTTTGTGAATTTTATTCCAATAGACCGTAATATGATTGTTCTTTGAAAGAATTTTAATCCGTACGTAAGCTTAGCTTAATTTGCGATCTCGCTGCAAAGTACGATCTGGTATGAGTACTTAACGATAAATTCCAAGTTTTTTTATGACAAGTTTAAAGCGCTTATGTTAAATTCATCCCTCCCCAAACACTAATTATTTATCTATACTATTATTATTATTATTTACTACTTTTATAAACAAACATGAACAACCTTAAGTGATTTTGTCGTAACCAAATATATTTAAACAAGGACCGTTTTTTAAACAAATTTACAATTAGTATTCCAGAAGCATAACGCTGGCACATAGCTCTTAACACTTCTAGACATATAAATACATATATATTCCACTATACTATATACACACACATATATATACATATATATAGATTGAATTTCCTACAATTATATATACATAATATATTCCAAATACGCGAGTGAATTTGATGTAATTTTTAATTTATATTTGGTATGGTTTTAAATTTATCTTTTTTTATATTTTATATTGTATTCATTAGAAACTATATATATATATATTAATATAACGATAACGATTCTAATTAGTTGTAAGCGAAACTTGAACATTCGCCAAAGGAATATGTGTTTCCCATAGGTTCCAGTTCCACAGCTTGAAAGCTGCTATCGAACAACACTTATACATATATTACATATTATATCAGTTATAAGGCTGCAAGAAGAAAATAACGATCAAGCAGATAGTTGCGCACGGTAACTATTGAAAGCATAAATGAACAAATCATATTTATAAAACAACTATATATACACACAATATATATATATATATTTTCTGTAAAACAATAAATGATACACTTAATGGCTTTTAAACAAAGTTCGTTTGATTGAGGCTTCACTCACAAAATTTTCTTCTTTCTACAGATTATGAGCATCGGTATATGAAGCCCTCGATTTGCTCATACGGCAAAATGGAAATCCCAAAAAAAACTCTATCAGTAAGTATGTGTGATAATATTAGGAGCGTTTCGAATGGTGTGATTCCAAAAATCTAGCCTTTACCCCCCTCACTAGAGCTTTCATAGAGTTTTCCAATTAAATGTAGGCTTTAAAAAGAAATCTATTATATTAAAAGACGTTGACATTTTGGATTTTATTATTTTTATTAATTTATTTTTAATTACTTTTTCGTTTACGTTCAGAAATGTACATTTTAATGTTTTGTTTTTCATATATTATATGTATGTTGTTTTAGGGGGACTTTTGTTTCCAATTGAATCTTTTTGCTTGCTTTCAAAAGTACATTTAAGTAAACTACAGACATACGAATACGTGTTTATAATATGTATTAATTATATTGTTTTTATATATATGTATAGTATGTATGTATTTGAAAATATGTATACATATATAGAATTCAAAAATGTACAACATTCATTTCATTAACAAAAAGAATAAACACGATGCCCGCTTTCTCTGGCTGGATACACACGACAATCGATAGCAGATACTCAATAGTCGATAGCCGATAACCGTCGATGCATGTTTCTATATCAATATCGTAGTTAAAAACTTGAATATAGCAATAGCAAAAAAACAACTAAAATTACAACTTAATCGTAGAAGACTTATTAACTAATACACATAGTACACATTTCGATATTTAATGTCGCATTATTCATAATTCATAAATTTATATTTAACTTTATCTTTAGATTTCGTTCATAGATGTCATGTATTTTTTGTGAGATTAATGCATATGCTTCGTTTTTTTTTTATTTTTTATAAACTTTTAAAATTTTTTTTATTGATTATTATGTTTTTGACTTCAAAATGTGCGTGTGTGTGTGTGTATGTGTGTGTGTGTGTCTGCGTATGTATCTATAATATGTATGTCTTGTGATGTGATTGAGTGGATTTGTTTAAAATGAGTTTGCAAATTACTTGCAAAGTTCGTTTATTAAATGAAATAGGACTAAAAAAATTATTACATATATATTGTATGTATACTATATAAGTATGTATGTATATAGTAGAATACTACTTAAGAACTAAAACTGCTATCAAAACAGGTTTTCTTCATTTCACAAATAAATATGCGTAGCAATTTCCATTTAAAAACTTTCTTCACTTTTACTTCTCATCTTCGCTTCTCTTCATTTTTCTTTGTTTTACTTTTGTCTTTTTTTGAGCAACGTGTTCAATTTTTTGTTTGCCATGATTAAAGATACATATATATATATATATATTTATATGTTTTGTTTGTATATAATTTGTATTTTTGCAATATTTGTTTCTGTTAATGAGTTGAAGTTTAGAACTGTTTATTTTTTGTTTTCATTATAAATGTTTTTTTTCAGTGTTTTTTTTTTAGCGCGGGAAATGCAGTTTTCAATTTGAATTTCATTGTTGAGCCATACAAATAGAACTCGAAATGTTATCGCTGTTATCGGTAGGGTTGGTTAAGTTGTTGTTGTTTTTTATCGGTTATCGCTCACTGTTACAAATTAGCAAGTGCTGCTACTGGCCTGACTACAAACTAGAAAATCTGATCCGCTTGCACAACCGCACAAAATTTACAGACGCATATCGTCGTATTTGGCAAAGGCTTTGACCAACGCAAAGGCCAATATGACCAGCACCAGATGCACAATGCCAGTCACAATGACGCCAATGATGAGCTCTCGCTGTCGTATCAACCACTCGGTGAAGACCTCATAACAGCCCTGTCAAACAAATGAATATATGTGATTAATATTTGCTCTGTATGTAGTTACCACAAAAATAGATTCACTTACCTGCTTGTAGAAGCTATTACTCTCGCTCGGATTGGTTGTGCAGTCCTCGTCGCGTGGCACCAGCTTCGCCACATCCTTCAGAATGCAACAGGCCTCGGGTATGGTGCGATTTCCCTTGGTATTCTTCCACGCCTCCGACTCATCGAAATCATGATAATCACTGATGCCACAGCAGCCAAAGTTACCCATCAATTGGTTCCACATCAACGATGTGGCGTCCATATTCTCGCCCAGCGTATAGCTTGTGATTGTCGTCTGCAAGAACTTTTTGCTCTCGCTGCGCACCTTGTCCTTATAGAAGGCAGCCAAGCCTCCGGCCACCAGTTCAGCTACCAAAAGTAGTATCAGGAAGGTGCCATACTAAATGATGGAGTAGATGATGGGAAGAGGTTCATATTTTGATTAGAAGAAATGCCAAATTGCGCATACGCCCCTCGTTTGACCCAATTTATGTGTGTGTGAGAGAGCGTGTGAGTGTGTGTGAGTGTTTGTGAGTATGTGTGAGTGTTTGTGAGTGTGTGTGAGTGTATGTGTTTGGTATTTACGTAGTCAAGTTGCGCATTACATAAAAATCTATGCGTTCGACCCTGAGCTAAATGTGCAGCATGCGTTCGTTCATTTGTGTGGTGAATTTACACACACACTCATAGACACACACACTCATAGACACACACACACCACATCACATACATACACACACATACATATATGGAGCTAGATTTATGTGTAGTAGAGGGCACTGCAGACGCAGGCCAATCTCAAAATGTTGAAGGTCATTCGGCAATGCTGCTTGCATGTCTTATGAGCTCTTCTCTTGTGGTTCATGCTCTCTGCATATTGTTGTGATTGTTGTTGTTATTATTATTGTTGTTCTTATTGTTGTTGTTATTGTTATGGTTGTTGTTGTTGTTGTGTCTCTTGTTGCGGTTGCTTTTGTTGTTTGGCTTCTTTCATTGTTGTTGCTCTTGTCGCGATGCGTCGCTTGTGATAAAGCCTCACACTGCTTCTATAGTATGAATGTGTGTGTGTGTGTGTTACGCCTGGCAGCATTTGTGTGGGCGTTAACTGCCTGTCTGCCTCAGTTACATTTCCAGTCTCCCCTCTCCCATCACTCCCCCCACTCTTCTTTACAGCTTGTGCGCCTATATGGCTAATGTATCTGTCAGATACACGCTTTAGCTGCGGCTTTATGCTAGACTAATGCAATTGCTGCCCTGCCTACTTATAATTAATTGCTTCCTCATTGAATATAAATCAACAAAATTCAATTTTAGTTTTTCCTGTTTTTTTTTTTTGGGGGGGGAGGTTTATTTACCAAACAATTTTAATTTTTTTGAAAGTATTTTATGGCAATTGACAATTTGCCGCGTGCAAAATTGCCATTGCTAACATGGCCAATGCTTTTTGGCCATGCCAAACTCTGTTTAGCCTTCAGCCAATAATCAGAGCCATAGTAATAGCCATAGTTATTGTGCCCTTGCTTATATTTAGTGCAAATTTTGCATGCAGAATTTATAGCATTTTCAATTCGCCCCCAAACTATAAAAAAAATGTGATAAAATAAAGTATTTAACTATTTGATTTTAGACTTGGCAATTAATCGAGCCAAGGGCCAAGCCCAGTCAAGTCAAATGAATAGCTTAAATACTTCTGATCTTAGGTGGATGGGGGGAGAGGGGTCTGAATTAAGTGTTGCCGCTTGCACATAAGCAATTTCTTTAGAAAAGGGCTAGGCCTGACCATCTACTATATCTACTATATATGTAGTACTATCATATATGCGCGTGCGTTGTTTCGTTTTCGTTTCATTTTTCCAGGTGAAATTTGTAATTCCAAGCACACAAGATCAAGTACAACTGCAGACAGAAAGACAGACAGATGACAGACAGACATACATACAGACAGACCGACAACAAAAGTGAAGGGCCTATGCAATGCAATGCGATGCGATGCGATGCGATGACACTTGTTAAAACGTGACACTCGAAACACGTTTTTAGCTTTGTAATGGGAAATGCTCGATGAAAAATTTCAACAACAATAACAAGAAGAAAAAAGCCTATAACAACCACAAGCAATAAGCTAAAAAAAAAAAATAAATAAAAATAAAAATAAAGAGACCCACAAATATGTTATGTACCCGCAATACAACTGATTGCAACTTTCTCTTGGCGGAGTCGAAGGTTTTTCAGCAGTTTTTCCAAAATCAAATGCGTCTTTAAACTGTGAATACCGAAAATCGTAAATATGCAAACAATTGACAACAATCACAGCAACAACAATTACAACAACAACAACAGCAGCACCAAGAGCAACGGCAGCAACATTGAAAGTTGCAATTACATATTTTATATGATGCAATCTCGTAATTGCTATTGGACAATTGTTGTACGTTGAAATGCTCGCACCGCTTGAGATACATTGTATTAAGATACAGATTGCAGCTGTATATACATATATATATATATGTTGAGCTTACATATAGTGTGTCTAACTGTATTTATTAATTGTGGCTATATGTTGTAGTTGTACCGTTTAAAATGTTGAAACAATTTTGTATATATCAATTGTATCTATGATTGTTTGATTTTGCATCTACAAATTGTATCGCATATCTTTGAATGCATCTTTACATTATATTTATTCATTATAGCTGTTTGTTTATATATTATTTATAATTATTTTATGTAATATAACAAGTCTGATTTGTGTTATAGCTTGTCCCTTTATCTCAATCAGTAGATGCAAAATTACACGTTTAACTGCATCTATAAAGTGTTTATATACTGAATATATAGCCATTTTACTAAACGTTTGTATTGGTTGACTATTCATTGCGTCTCTAACTTATTTACTATATATTTATCAATATATTTCCACATACATTCGCATTATTTCATTGATGCAGTACATAACAAATTATCATATTTAATCTTTATATTTCCATATTGACAAATTGTATTTGTATCTCATCTGCTATCAATGTATCTATAGCCATAATTCTCTGTCTATTTCTCTACACAATATCTATAAGTGTCTATTGAGTGTGTATCTATAAATCTACGTATATGGTCATCTGGTTAGTTGCACTTACCGTGGACAGCAGACAGCGGGACTCACGCATTGCGCCCAAGTAGCCCAAGAGGCTCAAGAAGAACATGACGGCGCCGATGGCAAGAAGAGCATAGGCCAGCTGCTCTATGACCTGGGGCTGTGTGAATTGCTACAAATGAAAAACAGAGAAATGCACAAAGTCAATTATTGGAATGGAATTCATATGTCTATATGTTGTATATGATATATGTAAATGAAATAAGTACAAAACCTAAATATGATCTGTCTGTCAGACGTAATTAAACTTTGAACCGACAGCAAAACAGGAACTGTCGCAATACGAGTTCATAAATTAAATTATGACTATGCCTTAATTGAGACAGAGTCTCAGAAATTTGACAATATACTTGGAAGATATTATGTATAAGTTGCAGCGTGGGCACAATTGTAATTGTTTAAAAGTTTTGCAAGTTCATTGACCAAAAAAGAAAATGTTTAAAAAAAATATTTAACACCCACGCAGAGAGAGAGAGTGAGTGAGATATGAAGATAAAACTTTTACGCAATTAGCCTTTGCATGTCTCTGTAATTATTTGTATGCACTTTGCAATGCGAGGACATGCACTCCGTCAGTTGACGGAGTTTGGCATTTGTAGCTCCAAAACGTTTTCCATTTTCATGTGGCAAAAGCGAAAACTAGAATACTGACTAATGACTCGGAAACAGACAAAAAAAAATTTGTATTTGTCCTATGACATGCAAGCTGTGCCACGTTCCATGGAATTAGTCATGGTCAAAGTATTAGTGATAAAAATAATTCACATTTTCATAGCTTAAACTAAACTTGAATATTTCTACACTGCAAATATGAAGGGTCTAAAACTCTACCTCTAACAAGTCGAATTAAAAAACTTGTCATGGCATCTGAATTTATTTTTTATTAATTTTTAAAAACTTTTCTAACAGTGTAGCATTTGTTATAGTTAATAACTAACTAACTGCAGCTATTAACAACATTTCTTTGAACTAATGCTTTAGTTGAAATGTTAAAACTCGTTGGGTTTTAACCATTTCAATACGTAACAGCATTAAAAAGGGTAAACCGAATGATATGAAATGAAATGAATTAAAAATAATAGTTTATTTAGATTGGCATGGTATTATACATGTTCTATATAGTTTATATAATTAGACATTTGTCGGTTCGGAACAATGCAATGTCAACAATTAGCGTGCAACCACCTGCACGTCATGTTATATAGCCTTCAAAATCAGCTAATACATTTTCTGAATAAATATATATTTTTTGGGGTTGGTTTTGGGGGTTTTTCCTTTTTTGGTGTTTTTCAAGTGACATCAATTGCATTTGAATGTTTCGATTAGGCATTGAGTGTGCTTGGGGTTGTTTGCCACTCATTACTTTCACCTGTGAAATGATAACGAATGAAACGAATGAATGATGTGCCCTTACCTCGACGCGTTCGCTCTCGACGAGCTTGAGCAGAGCAATCAGCGAGTGCTTGTCCACGGCCAGCCATAGTCCGACTCCAAATATAATTGTGCCTAGCACCTGTAAATGAATCAAAAGAGCACCCAAAGACATAGAAACATAGTAAAATTGATGAATGTTGAAAGCAACAACAACAACAACAAAAGCAAAGCAAAACATCAACATGCAAATCCCCAAAGCTCAACACAACCGCAACACGATTATGTTTTATGTTGTGAGTGCTCATGTTGATTGCATTTGATGTTTCATGATTATGACGATAACGACAGCAACAATAACAACAACAACAACTACTACAACAACAACTACAAATAAGTTTGTTGGCAGCCAAGTCAATGAACCAGCATAAAATGCAGCAAAAAGTGCGCATGCGCAGAGATTTGCTTGATTGACTGCAGGCGTGCCTTACACTCACAAACACTCACATACACTCACGCACACTCACACTCACACTCACACTCACACACACATACAGCCACTCAATTTGTAATGCAATTTAACAAAAATAATAGAAAAAGCGAAGCTCTTTAAACTGTAAATGTTTGATTTTGCAGCCACAGCCTTTGCATGGGAAATTTCAACAAAACGCTTTTAGTAGAAACCACAAAAAAAAATCAGAATTGTTTTTATTGTTATTATCTGCGTTGTTGTTGTTGTTAGCTATTTACATTAATTGCCTGGAAATACTTACAAAAAATATGAAATTGAGTATGCAAAGTAAATACTTTGCACACCAAACGCCACAATCGAATACCATTTTCGTTGTTTTGGAAATTTTGTGGCTGTTTGTTTAACCAGGTGCTCCAAAAAAAAACTGCAAGAAGAAAGAAGTACAAAAGAGTTCCATTATGTTAATTTATTTCAATTGTAGTAACACTAAAAAATACTTGAGTAAATTTGTAAATTTAATTAAATAATTGTGGTACAAAAAATGGCCTCTTCATTATTTCAAGTGGCTAACAAAGTGTTGAATGCCAAAGAAAGTGTCACGAAATGAAGGCCAGAACAAAAAGCAAACTAACAACAAATATGTTTGCTTTAACTACTCACACACACATAAACATATATAACAAATGTGCGTGTGTGTTCATTTGTTACATATCTAGTAAAATATGGTACGTGTCCGTCCCTAATAAATTAACATGTGTAGCAAGCGTAAAAAAATGCGAGTGCCTAAGCGAAACAGGAAAACTTCTAAATGCCTACGGAAGTACGACTTCAGTATACGCTATATTTAGCTAAATGATTGAATATTATAAAAAGTATATGTAGTATAATTTTGTGGAATATTTTTCTAATTTTTCTATATTTTTCTTTTCGATCTTTTAAGCCAAAAAAAGAAAACGCAGCGCTCATAAAAGGACTAAATGGCTATTGAACAATGACTTCGTTATACTCTCAGAAAAAAATAAATAATTAAATTATTAGAAACATATGAAGTCACATTTCGTAGCACATTTTTATATAATGTTACTTTATTTTTTTTTAATTTTCATTTTGCTCTTCGAAGCGAAAAAGGAAAACGAAGCACTCACAAAATACTAAATATACCAATCAGATTTTGTTCTACTCTAAGCTTTGCAAAAGTTTCGTAATGTTATTAACAATAAATTTATTCTCATTTCCTAGCACAGTTTAATAAATGTTCTATATTTTTCCTTTCATTCTTGTTGGTCTTTTAAAGCTTCATCTCTTTTTTCTGATTGTACTTTATGGCAATTGGTATTTGAATTTCCAACGAATGGAGCTTCATTCATTAATTCATTCACATAATCTCGGTCTTAAGCGGCTCGCACTGCGACATAAATGACTTAAAGACAAAATGGACTTTCTCATTAAGACCATCTATACATACACGTACATACACACACATACACATATACACACATACACACATACACAGAAACATGATTCTGGTTTTAGTTTACCCACAGCTTATGCTCGCTCGCTCCCATTCCATATGTCTAGCTCTGCCTCTATCTTCTCTCTTTTACTCTTTGATTCCCTCGTTTCATGTTGCTCTGTCTCTCTATCTCTTTCTCTTTCTGTCCAGCTTTTCCTTTAGAAACAGAATTTTTCTCCCCAAAGAACTTTTCTTTTCAGTTGCCCAAGCTATATATAATGATATATTTTTTTTTTTTTTTTGTTAAATATTTTAAAAACTTAAATTCGAAAATTTATATATTTGAATTTATTTCTATAACCATTTGTTTTTTTTTTTTGTTTTTTCTTTTTTTTTTCTATAATTTTTATGGCATAAACATGCCCTGCGTTTGCCTCAATCTCTGAGTGGCAATGCACCCACACTCACATTTTTCATTCACACTCACTCACATGCACTCGCACTCACACTCACACTCTCACTCACTTTAAAATTTTAGCAAAAAATCAAGCGAGTAAATCATCTAAATTCAAAATATCCATTAGTAGGGACGGTGCCCGACAGCAGGGACTTTCCAAAAAGTTACTGCGATATTGAATTTAAACCTCAATGTACTTTTACAAACAATAAAAAAACACCAATATTTATTACTTATATATAATATCACTAATATATATATATTTAAAAAAATACTATGTTGAATTTGACATTGTCTTTATTTATAAGTAAAATATGCATACTTTATGGGCTCAGCCACGCCCACTTCTGCTTGTTATACACAAATCAACTTGCACAAAGTTAATAGACCCTTTTGTGCTTTTAAACACAGGGTCTAGAAATAAAAACAATGTCACGAGCTCTATATAGATGTTGCATAAAACTAGAACAGTTGCTCGCTGCTCTGAGGCTTCTCTCTCTCTCTCCTTCTCTCTCTTTTTTTCTTGCTATCTATCTTTCCTTCTCTATCTATCTCGCTCTCACTATGTATGTTTTTTTTTAATTTCAGTTGTTGCCAACTCTTGCTGCGGCTGGCAAACATTTTTCCAGGCCAACTTTAGCTTAAAAGCAAACCCAACGCACCCCGCCCCCTTCAGTGTTAAGCTAGCCCTCAGCCTCTGCTTCTGCTGCTGCTGCTGCTGCTCCTATGCCTGGCAGCTCCATTTTGCTCTACATTTCTCATAATGGCATGTTTTTTTTTGGCAAAATGTATTACACACACACACTCACATATTCATGTACATACACACACATTTAAACTGCTGGCAAGTTGTAATCCTATGCAAAAACAAAAAACAAACAGAAACGAGTGCATGTACTTAAATGCAAAATACTTAAAGGTTTTATGCTGAGCCAAAAACATACACATAGAGAGAGATAGTGAGAGAGAGAGAGGGAGGGAATGAGAGAGAGAACAAGAAGAGACTGAGAGAGAGAGTACAAGAAGAGAGAGAGAGAACAAGAAGAGACTGAGAGAGAGAGTACAAGAAGAGAGAGAGATATATAGTTTCATACCCGTAAGCACAAACACCCTACATTTATATAAAGGGTCTTTCAACAAGAACGGATCGACGTTAAAATTGACTGAAGCGACTGAATAAGAAAAAACAGATTTGACACATGACGCCAAAACAAAATGAGCCCCACCGATTATTAACATGAACCCGCCCTATTAGAAAGACCCTATAGATATAGGTTCATACCCATAAGCACATACACACAACAGTCATACGCATGTGTATGCATGTTTGCAAGTAATCACATGCACTTTTCGCATATTTTATACACACTAACCACACACATACAAACATGCACACATATAAACAAGAGCTATGTGTTTGCACTCTGTTAAGTTAACAGTGCACTGTTGTCAACGCAGCACAAGACATATTGCATACACATATGCACGTCTATTATGCCATAACATTGCTCTGTTAACATTGCTCTGTTACCATTGCTCTGTTAACACCGCTCTGTTAAGAGAATAACACTTGCAGCAGGCAGCGTCGTTTTACTACCTACCATGGTAACTTAAAGGCGTCCCGCCATTCCCTCTCCATTCCGTCATTCCGCCATCCCACCCTTCCGTCATTTCACCATTCTGCCATCCCGCCATCCCACCATTTCTATCTCCACTCCACTATTCCCCTATTGCACAATTACATCTCCATTCCGTCATTCCGCAATTTGGCCATTCCCTCTCCATCCCGTCATTTCGCCATTTCACCATCCCTCCATTCCCTCTCCATTCCATCATTCCGCCATCTCGCCATTCCCCTATTGCGCCATTCCCTCTCCATTCCATGCAAGACACAATACGCAATCAATCTCAATAAAATGAACTCTCCCCGCTGCGCTCCACTCACTCTCCCACTCTTCCCCCCCTCTGCCTTGAGTGCGGCTTTGTTGCCGTGTGCACATTTAGCCATTTCCTACAAGATATATACCTAGTTCAGTGTTCGATTTCCAGTTTCCAGTTTCACCAATGCAAATCGTTTCGCAGTAGTGGTTCGTCGTTTGTTGTTGTTCTTCGTTTTTTTTTTTTGTTTTTTTTGTTTATCAATTTGTTGTTGCTTTCCGCTTTGCCATTTTGCAAGTGTGGCCAAAAACAATAACAAACAAACGAAATGGTATATACAAAATTGATATAAATAAAATATAAAACCTGTTTATGGCATTGGTCGATTGGCACGCCCTCCCCCTACCGAGCTCATCCTACAAACTACTGCTACTACTTCACTCATCCATTATATGGATATCATCTGTAGCTTTGATTCAAAATCGAATACCTCTCCCTCTTTGTCTTTTTCTCTCTTTCTCTCTCTATCTTTATCTTTCTCTGTATCTCTCTCTCTCTCTTTATCTTTATCTCTTTTTCTGTCCTTTTCGTTGCATTTGTTGTTTTTATTTTAACAGTAAATGCTATTGGAATACCTGTTAAATGCGGTCTGCGGGCGTGCACAGTGGGCTCAATCTATATGCATTTATTTCGAAATTACTTTATACTTTTTTCCTCAGTTAATCAAACTGTGATTTAATTTATACATATATGTAAATATATAAACATGTCTTTGTAGATCTTGAATATTCTTAGTGACCATTTCTGCTTGCAACATTGTTTTCTTCTTTTTTTTTTATGATGATATATATGCATTCTTTGATCACGCCGTAATAATTATAAGCGAAAAATCTGGCACAATAAATTGCACGTACATAGCATACAGAAGATACAGATATATAGATACATATATGCATTTGTATATACAATCAGGCAATTTAGTGTATATATATATGTATATATATATATAATATTTTTTAATTGCATTTGTCATGCAATTTGTATAAAAGATGCATTTGTCATGGTGTTTAAAATGCAGCTAAAGTAATTTGTTGAAGAATTAACAGCAAACACTATATCTATACATATAAAGTCAACTCACATCTTGAGATTAAAGGTGGTTTCTTTTTTTTTTGTATGTTTGTGTTGAATTGTTTCAAGGCTTGTTCATTTTACATTCATATCGATTTTTTTGTTGATTAAACTGTAAATAATTGAAAGTGTAGACCATAACGGCAACAACTATAGAATAAACAATTTTTAAATCGAACTGTCAACAAAAAATTTAAACAACACGCTCTGATTTCACTGCACGATTTACTCATATTTGAGTTTATTTATTTTTTCTTAAATTACCGAATTGTTTATGTATTTCATTGACTTTGTACCATTGTGCATTGCATAAGAAGTTTTCCCATTTTTGTAATTGCGTATGGTATGATTGATTTTGCAGGGTATATATAGAGTTGAAAGACTACCAAATTGTTTATGTATTTCATTGACTCTCTACCACTGTGCTCTCAAGCATTGCATAAGCAGAGGTGTTTCCCATATTTGCGATTCGGGATGCAATCGCATATGGTATGATGCCCAATTGATTTTGCAGGGTATATAAAGATTCGACAGCTGTCTACTGCAGCTAACAGTTTGAATTGATGGTGCATTTTATAAAATATATAAGAACAACAATATGAACCCTAGAAACGAGGGAAATTCTGTTCACTCTCTCGTTTTCACTATGCCCTCTTTTTCTCCCGCTCTTTTTCTCATTTTCTTTTTAAGTCTTTATGTTGTTCAGATTTTTTAAATGCTTTCGGAACATAGGACATTCTGTTTAGAGCCTGTTCCCTTTGTTCCTCTCTTTCTCTCTTACTCTCTTACTCTCTTTCTCTGTCTCTCTTTCCTTGTCTCTGTCTCTCTGCAGTCGCTCATTGATTTATCTGGCCAGCGCTTGTGATGCTCCCTGCCAAATGCATTAGCCGCTGCAGCTGTTGTTTTTGCTGATGCTGATGCTGATGCTGTTGTATCTACAGCGACAGCTGCTGTTAAAATCTCTGTTAATCAGTTGCTGTTATTCGTTCTAATTTTGTTACTCTTTTATTGCTGTTATTCTCTTAAAAGCTCTGTTAATTTTATTGACCGCTGTTGTTCTATTGCTGTTATTCTTTCCATTTCGTTTACTCTTTCTACAGCTGTTATTCTCTTTACTGCTGCTATTGAAATCTCTGTAAATCTTTTTGGGTGCTGGTGCTGTTATTCTTTCTACAGCTCTGTCAATCTTATTGACTGTTGTGATTCATTCCATTGATGTTGGTATTGCTGTCGCTGTTAAATCTCTGTTAACTTTATTGACTGCTGTTGCTGCTCATTCCATATCTGTTACTTTTTCTATTGTTGTTATTCTTTCTACAGCTTCTGTTAAAATCTCTCTGTTAGCTTTATTGACTGCTGTTATTCTTTCTATGGCTGCTATTCTAATGCGTTTTTTGCATTCCTACTGTGGCCCTTTTGTAAATATGTATGATATTATATGATTGCATTAAGTATAGTATGTATTCATGCATGCATTTACATAATATATATATGTATGAAGAGGTAACATTTATATGTGTATATTATGTATAGTTGCACTTTGCAACAACCAAAGGATGAACATCAGCCAGAATGTTGACTGTGTGTCCGCGTGCCTGTGTGTCTGTGCGTGAGTCTATCCGCGTGTCCGCCTGTTCGTATGGGTAGTC
>JBANCZ010001489.1:0-21307 GCA_037040025.1 Sphaerogastrella javana | reverse complement strand
GGGCACACCGACACGAAACAGTCAGACGAGCTCACCACCACCACCACAACGGCGACAACTCTGCTCGCTTACTATTTCTTCTTTTTGCTGCTTTCACGCGTTCCGTTTTCTCCGCTCTTTCGTTGATACATACACAAAATTTTTACGTCTCTACTTTGCATGCATTTTAGTTGCGAGTGGAAAAAAAATGCATGCAATCGTCAATTAAATGCCACTATTTTACAAAACGCGTTTTAATTTTTGTTTAGATGCAATTTTATAAATATTTGAAAAAAATTTTTTTTTATTTTTTTTTTACCAGATTTCTATAACAAAAAAAGTGTTCCGTACAATTTTGTACGTAATCTGTGGAAAATTTTCCGACGATATGACGTAGAACGCACCTAATGTGGCCAATGCAAAAGTTGGAATAAATCATTAAATTTCACCACGCCCAACGTGTTGGCTGCTTGGGCTACGTGCATCGCTGACTCATCGGGCTTTTTGCCTGCACCAGCGATTGGTCACACTTCAATCAGTGTGGCCATGCTGCTTGTCAGTTAAAATACCCAATGCTGTTAGTATTTTTATTTTTTACCAACACTTGAAATAATGCCTTACTATATACAAAACGAAACTTAAATATACTGCAAGTAAATATAGTTTATTAAATAAAATAAATTCCAAATGTTTTCTTAATTTTTTTCATTTTAAAACCATTGCATACTTTTACCCACAGCAGCAGATGTTTGCCTGCAATCAGCTGTTGCGTCGCTGCTGTATGGGAAATCGTTGACAGTGTACGATTGTTGTGGAAACAATGAGAAAAATTTAATAATCATAGCAATATTAAACAATTCGTAGAGTGTCATACGAACAATATACGTAAAATTTGTACAATAAAACATGTTTTGGATTTTAAACTAATTCGGGGGACTAGCGCGTATTCATCATGGACAATCTGGACCTGTACAAAGTGCTTGGAGTATCGAAGGATGCCAGTTTAGAGGAGATCAAAAAGGTATGTATTAAATAACTCGCATTTCGTTTACTATATGGATATTTTGTTGCACTAGAATTATCGCAAATTGGCTAAGGAATTCCATCCGGACAAGAATCCCGACTCCGAGGAGAAATTCAAGGAAATCTCATTCGCCTACGAGGTGCTCTCGGATCCAGAAAAACGCCGCACCTACGATAGCCATGGCATAAGAGGATTACAGGGTGCTGAAATGGACAGCTCTGGCATATTCGCTCAATGGTTTCCATTCGGTAATGCGTTCAACGATCGTGGCCAAAGCAGCGGCAGAGTCACAGTCAAACTGGAGCTAACATTGGAGGAGATCTATGTGGGCGGACAACAGAAGCAAGTGCAGTACAAGCGACACAAGCTATGTGGCGCCTGCAACGGCGACGGTGGTCCCAAGGAGGCGCGGGAAACCTGCGACACTTGCGGCGGCGCCGGACGTGCACCAGCATTCTCCTTCATGGGTCTGAACGCATTCGATGCTGTGAGTAGATCTATTCAATGTTTATTCATTGTGTATATGATCATGTTTTTCTGCAGGTGTGTCCCTCATGCGATGGACGCGGTTTTACCATTATGGACAATATGCGATGCAGGCCATGCGCTGGCACTGGCTTCGTAGATGAGCAAATGCAGCGCAGTGTGGATATTGAGCCCGGTGTGCCGCACATGCTGAAGCTGCCGTTCGCCAATGAAGGCCATCAGCTGCGCAGTGGCGAGTATGGAGATCTCTTTGTGGTCATTGCGCAGATGGAGCACAGCTTCTTTCAGCGACGTCATAGCAATCTCTATATGCGAGACATGGAAATTGGGCTCGCAGAGGCCCTCTGTGGCTATACAAATTATTTCAAGCATCTGGATGGTCGCAATGTTTGCATGCGCACAAAGCCCGGTGAGGTGCTCCATCACAATCACATAAAGGTGATGAATGGCATTGGCATGCCGGTGTTTAATAAGCCTACAGAGCATGGCGATCTTTACGTGCAGTTTAAGGTCAGATTTCCGGCCAACAATTTCGCCACACCGCAGCAATTGGCCACATTGGAGCAGGTGCTGCCGCCACGTCAACGTGTCGAAGTGTCGCCCCAAGCTGAGGAGGTACTCCTTATAGACTACAAGCCACGTGCTAGCTCCGAAGATGATGACGATGGACAGTCGCCACATTTCGAGGGGGTCCAATGCCAGACAGCTTAGTTGTGGGCCTGGACCTATCCGTGGCTGTTGCAAGCTCGCTATCTGGCCATTGACTCTTGGAAACTGCTGCCCACGCTGGGCGTGGATGAGTTGTGCTTTCTGGTACCCCTAGTCGTTCTACTCTGCATAGTATTATTTTTCATACAGGAATGTTTGCTGTGAATATATACGCGTGATCAAAATTATTGACGTAATTATAATTTTAAGCCATCATTCGAATCTGAAATTAGCTTAGCTAAATATTATTAAATGCTACGAAATAAACTTACCAACTAAAGTCCCTTCTCTATCAAAATTATATATTCTATTAGAGCATAGAACTATCCTTCTCTACTCCCATACAATGCATATATGCTGTATCTAATCCTATAATAATCTTACACACATACCATAAACATATTTCTTGCAATATCTAAGAGCAATGTTTCTTACGTAGATCTTGTTTAACTCAAGCATATTATACTATATACTATTACTAACATATAATAAATCTCTTATTGTTATGTTGGCTTTCTACCTATGAATTGCAGCTTCAAATATAGTTGTTATTTGTTCTAAGGGAGCTAGAATCGGAACTAATTGATGTATTAGACTATATAATATGAACAAAAGATTGAGAGATCATAACAAATCTGAAATGAGGAATGCGCATAAATCACTTTTGAATCTTAGATAAACAATGTCCAATGTAATTGCATATAAACTGTATATATAGGGGAATGAATAAGGATGAGTTATTAATATATAAAACTTAGTCATTAAATTAAATCTACATTAAATATTAGTTAGTTATAGCTTAAGTAGTTATGGAAGTACTAGGGGGTTGTCTCTAATCGAAAATATTAGAGACTTCTTCAACTCGTCGTCGTTAGATTGCATATTGCTGGATTTGTCAACTGTCCGGCTGCACCACAGCCGACTTGCAGCTCATGCTCAGATCTAGGGCAGCCGGTTCCGCGACACCCGGTTCTATATCCATTGCGTCCTCCTTGACCGTTACAGTGGTGTTACTTGCCTGCATTTCGCCACAACGCATGGTCTTGGCATCGGCTGCTTGTTCTGCGCTGACCTTCATAAGGGTCAGATATTGATTGTACTTGGCATAGTTGCGTCTCCCCGTCTCATCGTTCATGAGCACCTTGGCCTGAGAGTGAGATTTGTCGCGCAATGCCTTCAGTCGTATGTGCTTGGTGATGTCCCAGCGCCAGTTGGAGCGATATGAGCAGAGCGAGCATTCAAAGGGTTTGCGATTCAAATGGCCCACGATGTGAACATGGAAACGTGATGCTGTTGCAGCCCAGAATGTGCAGTGTGGACACTTGAAGACCTTCTTCAGCGTTTCCACGTCTTCTGTCGGCAATTGATCTGTGACCTAAAAGCGAAAATGCAAATTTAATTCAAATTTTTGTCCAAATTATAGCTGTAGACTCACCTCGCCATATCCGGGAGCAGTTTCGATGCCGCAGTAGCTGCTGTTGACAGTATTGGCAGTGGCACCATCACGGTCGTCCGGCTGCTGATCCGTGTCGCATGCCATCATCAGGCTGTTGCTACGCAGCGCTGCCTCACATTGCTGCAGATGATTGATTAGCTCCATGGCATCTGATATTGGTTTCTGGCAGTGTGTGCAACTGATGCCTGACAGCGCAGTAGAGGGCGATGTGGATCCATCCGCTGGTTCTGTTTCTGCAGTGGAAGTGTGCGTTTCCTGTTCTTCGGAAGATTCTGTTGTGTCGTCGGTGTCTTTCTTGCCCTTTCGTTTCGCTGAGATATGATGATTGAGCTCATGTATGGTGAGAGATTGCTTGATGTTTGTGCTGAAATCACAGAGGGTGCATTTGAAGTAACCATCGGCGCCATGGTTCTTGGTGTGCCTGTCCAGATTCCATTTGTACGGCGAGTGAAAATCACAGGAGCTGCACTTGATCAATGGCATTGAGTGATACTTTACATGCTTCTTGTAGCGGGCACGGATCGGTGTGTTGTAGGAGCACTTCTGGCATTGGTAAATCATCACGGACGAGCTAAGATCCAGAGCCTCGGGTATTGCGCAGTCTTCAACAGGCGGCGGTATATCTTCCGGTAAATTAGAGCTCATAAGTTCCGTGACATGCTCCGAATCTTCGCATTCCATGTCGAAGGTTTCAATAGGCGGTGGTGGATGCGGCATGATTGACATGAGCTCAAAGGCTATGGCGAATATGTTGTTTTTGCAGGAGGCCATATGCTGTAACTGTTGTATTTGCTGCTTCTGATTGAAGATCTCCACGTTGCATACCAACTGCTGTTCTAAAATGTGCAATTCATTTTGTAGTTCCTGTAGCGATGGTCGAACTGGCTGAATAGGCACCTCAATGCTTTCCTCCAGGCGTCGTTTTCGTACTTCCCGTGTAAAATGCCGTCTACCGGATATACCCAGGCTATCATCATCGGAGCAGCCGTGCACCATCTTCATGTGTCGGACCAGCTTCTGAAAATGCCGCGACGCGTACAGGCACAGTTTGCACTCGTTAATGACAATCTTCTCGCCATGCACATCGCGCAAATGGGACAAATGATTTCGAGGATTTTGTGTGAAGAAGGCACAGGAATTGCAACTGTAATTGCGTCGTATCTTACACTGAGGAAGGTCCTCCTTGTCGCGTACTGCAACAGGTGGTATCGAATCACTTGTATCTGTTATATCAGGATCTGGCTCTGGCAGTACCAATGGGTGTATACTAAACGGCAGCATCAGCAGGGGAGAGAGCTTTGAGGGTTGTAGCAGAGACTCTTTTGTGGTTTCACTGTATAGATGTTGTTTTAGTGTTTGATTGATCAAATCGCTGTTTACGGGATCTGTTGTAATGGGTTCTTTACTCGATTCTGTGGACGTTTCATAGAAGGCATCTCCGTTAATAAGGCTGCGCACGACCAGACCACCAGCGCCGCGCTCAACCATGGATAACATGTCCATACTGGGGCTGGTATGATTTGCTTTGTGTTTCTTTTCAAAAAAATTCGAAATATGTGAACTTCTTTTCATTTGGAATGAAATTGTTCTTCGTCTGTTCTTTGGGCTTATTTTATAATAGGCGTTTTTGACACTGCGAGAGCTCATAAATTATTGAACCACAACGGACCGTCAAATGGTCGATGAGAAATTTGTACGCAAAGGCTACTCTGTTGGCCATCTGTCAAAGCGATTCTTCGTTGACCATCCGTGCTCTATGGCAAAGGCTGTCAAAATTCGTCGATATGGTGCCAACACTGAAAATATAGTATACATTTTATGAAAACGATTGTCTCCGAGCGCTGTATGATAAGAAAACTGAGTGTGCCCAAAATAAAATTGGTTTATTTTTCCAGCCATTATTCAAACTTAGAAATCGATCGTGAGGGGGGGCGTTGAAAGTGAAAATGTTGACAGCAAAAGTTAGGCATTTCGGTCTAACATTACAGTTTTTTGGGCATTATGTTGTATTGGTTATATCACTTGGTCTAATGAAATATTAACAAGAAGTTATGATGATTAAGGGTGACTCATAAGTTAAACAACCTCGACATTGAACATATAATGTCAAATATCATACGATATCACTTTTTCTTTTTTTTTTTCTTAACTATAAAACTACTAAATATAGATTCAATTAATATGTTGGTATAAAATTTATTTAAATTACAAGAATGATTAACAAGGTTTTATTTTAATAAATAAATTATAGCATTCGTTCTTGGAATTTGAAAGATCTTTGGTAAGTATAACATGAAGATTAATCCAAAATACTAAGTATGTTTAGGATGGATAATGAAATGCTAATGAATATTTTACAGCTACTGATCTTACATAATCTCAAAATTTAGTAAAGTTGAATCGAACAGTTTTCAATAAAACAATAACTAACTAATTTTATTCTCCAATAATAATCTCTATAAAATAGTTTAAGTTCGAAAGGTGTTTAACACATATCACGCATAATTTATAACCTCTCTTAGTTCCTGCAGTTGAACCAACAATACCCGATATTAAATCGGGAAGTTTAATCGCTCCAAAGTTTCATTAGAAGACTTTCCGATCAAGAACCTTTCTATATGTAGAATAATAGAATCAATATATAAATATATATATATAAAAAAGTTAGGCGAGTTTATTAGTGATAGCTTAATTCTACATGAGCATTAATTGTTAGTTGTGTAGATCTGTGTTTTCGGTACCGTTCTCGCTTTCCGGTTTATTCAGTTTCAATGGCAATAGATGCATCCTGATTCCAGGCTCAACCGTTAGCTCATGTGCACTGAAATTGAAGAGTGGGGGCAGATGTACTCCATTGGGCATGGGAACGTTCATGGTATCCATAAGACGCAGCTCATCATAGCTAGCATGAGCACAGGCGCGTAACGGTGAGATTCGTGAGGGCGGGTTATATGTGAGGCAGGCATTAAGCAGTTCCGATAAGTCGGCTGGCATTTGGTCGAAACCCAAGATGGTACTCCAATCGGGGCGTGGAGTGAGCGACAGTGAGGGCACACCGCTGGCTTTCAATATGTAATTGGCACTATCTAGGCCGCTGGTGCCCAGGACGCAGAACATATGCAGCAATGTTTTTCGTGGATCTTGGCTATTTCCGGTGAAGATGGGCGTACATTTAAATAGTTCGGCTAGCACACATCCAGCACTCCACATATCAGAGGCGGTATTGTAAAAGTTAAAGCCGGCAAATAGCTCTGGTGCGCGATAGGGACGCGAACAGACATAGGTGGAATTGGATTGATATGGCTTAATGTATTTGGCACTGCCAAAATCGCTTAAACGCAAATGCATTTTATCTGGATCGAGGAGTATATTCTCTGGCTTAACGTCACGATGGCACACAGAGTGCGAGTGCAGGAATGAGAGAGCGCGAAACAATTGATAAGAGATGACGCGCACATAGATCAGATCCACCGAGTTGATGCCTCCGTAAAGTTGACGGGCTCGCTCTAGATAATCACGTAATGTCATGGGCATAAGCTCTATGGCCATCAGTATGTATTTCTGAAGAGGATTACCCATAAAGGCATGACAGAACATTATCAACTGCGCTATATTGCAGTGACCCTGCATGTCCAACATGATTTCCGGTTCACGTTTCGTATAGTATGGATCATAGAGCATCTGCTTGAGGGCCACCAAACGACTCGGCACATCCAGACTGGCCTTGTAAACGCGACCAAAGGTCCCTTCGCCCAGTCTGCCCTGAATGATGACCTTTGTGCGAACGGGCTCTTGATCGAACCTGGTGTAGGCCATGACCATTACGCTGGTGCCATCGGGTATGGTGAAATGTGGTTTTGTTAAATCAGGTATTTGATATTCATAATCTTCGTCATTTGCGACAACCTGGTCGGTTTCAATCCGGGACTTTTCGGCTACAAGCAAACAAAGAGATCGAATTGTATAAGATAATTGATGTAACCATTCGTTGTCCATGCACGCGTATGCATGCATAAACGGAAAACATGATTATGCTAATATGTATGCATATGCCATATAGTAATTAACATGGTAAATCGATTCCATAAATATATTAATTTACTTACCTATTTCCATCTTACTTTTTTCCTACTTTCGATTTGTCTAATATTTACAGGGCTGGCAGCTAAATAAAAGCCACTTTGCCATACACGAAGAAGCATGTGTATGTGTGTGCACATACACATTTATAGTCACATAAAAGCCAAAAATCATGCATAACCTTAAATTCAACACATAAATCTATCGAAATTTGGTCACATTCTTTTTGCACTTTGGTCACTTTCAAGCACGCATATATATACATTTAGATAGTTGTTGTTTATGTATGTCGTTATAGCGATTGTGTTTGCTTTATATCCATATCTATTTAAGTGATTTCAATTAATGCTATATTTTGTATATTTACCTTGGATTAAAATTCGGCTTGAGTTGAATTTCGTTGGAGCTGCCTAAGGCGCCAGTGGAACCAAGGCTAAGCGCTGCGCAAGCGTGGTGAATTCCATATCAGCGTCACGATTTTCACCATTCGCCTTCGAAAGCACATACTCACCATACGCATACACGTATGCAAGTGTGTGTGTGTGTGCGTATGTGAGCATACATATGCACATGCACTGCCAGAAGTAAGCAAAACAATGCAGAAGAATAGGAAAAAGGAAAGAAAAACAAGCACTGTGTTGAGTTGGCTTTGCTTTCTCTGTTTCTTTTAGTTTTGGCTGCAGGGTTGCTGCTGTGTTCATTTTTTTGATTGCAACTCTATGGCGATTGCAATAAGTAAATCAAAAATAATTACAATTTTTAATAAAAGAAACCGTAATAAATATTTATGTAAGTATAATATAAATTATGTTACAAAAAAATTATGTAGAAGCCATAATTATGCAAACAGTGCAATCATGATAGATCGATGAATTTAATATATCGATTAAAGCGATAATTCGTACATCAGCGAGAGCCTCGTAACAAAGAGAAAAAGAGAGATAGAGATAGAGATATATAGATAGCGAGAGGGAAAAAGAGAGTTAGAGAGCTCTATCAACATTGGGCAAACACTAATTATAGGAGTTATCGAGATTGCCCTGTATTTTAACAAGTGGAAACGAAACCTCAGCAGATAAAAGATTTTGATTTACATTTGCACAATTTGCTGAACTTCTATTTAGTTGTTCAACAAGGGTTTCACGAAATTAAAAGGGCCAACATTTTGGGTTAAATCTGGAAGGGAATACACCCTAATGTGATAAGACACTTTGCGATTGGGTTGTGCATATATATGTATGTATATAGGATGCCATTATCATTTCCGCTTGCTGCGATAAAGTTTCACCACGAAAGTTTATGGGCCGTACAGCTGTACAGTGGAGGCACAGTAGAGTGGGCATGGCTCGGCATGGTCTATGGCAGAGTTTGGCACGACATGGCATGCTATGGTGCGGAAATGTCGCTTGCCATGCTTCGGCACTGTGGTTCAGAGTTGAAATTCATGTAATTCCATTAACACAGACAACTTCCGTTGGACGAGAAAATGACAGACTCACGCGCCTAATGGGCGGCGCGTGTGCCTTGGTATTGGATGGATGTCTATGCCGATGGGGATGTAGATGTGGATGTGGATGTGAATGTGAATGTGAATCTGAATGTGAATGTTTGTATGAATGTAAGTGCGGCTTGGCAATGTGGCATATCCATGCATTCATTGTATGGTGGCATTGTGAGGCGGCTTTACATCAGTTTCCGTGCCGAAAATACCCAAAAGTTGCCACGTTCAAAGTCACCCAGACCCAGACCCCCATCCCGAGTCCCGCTTTGTGTTTGTTTTTGGCTTTGTAGCAATCCCTAGCATTAAAATTAAATTCTCAAATTCAAATGGCATATTTTACGAGGCCATAAATCGCAGCCGCTGCAACAGGTTTTGGCCACAGAAAAAAAAGGTCTGACTGTTCGGCGGAAGTAGTGAAAAACTACCATAGCGGAAATGACTGTCAGGCCAAAAAATGCTGAGTGCCAACATGTTGAGATTCAGATACGTACTATATACAGGACATCCGTTTATATACAAAATCGTTTCGTTTGCGATAAACTAAATTAACTTTCTTGTCCAATGGATACGTCCAACTGTGTGCAGACCATTATAATTACAAATTGATAGGGTTGCCAAAATGAAATTCCAATTCAATTATTTGGAAATTTATATAATATATATACAATTCATTTACAATGTCGGCATACTTAAAAGTGACTATAAATTGAATTTCAATCTCATAATTGTCACAATTAATTTGTACATTTCATTTGAATACAATTTTTAATTGTTCAAGAATTCGTTCTTCAACACCTTGTCACTGTGTGTGTGTGTGTGTGTGTGTGTGTGTATTAACAAATACTACCGTGACTAAATACCATCGTTTGAAAAACCCTCAACCATAAAATTTGCATTCTTAGTCTTGGCTTCAAAATGGAAATCGTGCTGAGTAGCTCTCGTCGTCAAGTACTTGACGTTTCAAAGTCAATGGCAATGGCGCAATTCGTGGGAAAATCTTTCAAATGCATTCAACGACTAACACCTATACATATGTATATATTCGCTTTAACAGAAAAACAAAAACAAAAAAATAAAAAAATAATAATAAGTAGAAAAATAATAGTTGTTTGACTTACCCACTGTATAATTAACAGCATTGAAATGCACTGCTTACAAATATCTCCGATCTCCGATCTCCGGTCTCCGATCTTCAATCTCCAATCTCCGGACGTTTCCCCTATACCACCCGCACCAGAAAAGATTTGTGCAAATTGAATTATATATTTTCAAGATGCCAATACACTGCGGAATAAATTCAATAAAATGTATTAAAATTAATTATATTATTATTATAATATATTTATATTGTAATATTGTTACTATTATTACTATTATATTGTATAATAGCTAATATCTTTAGTTGTTTTATATTTCTCAAAGAATGAACAATAATATTGATTTCTGTTAGTGCAATTTCACAAAGAATTGTTAAGTTTCTTTCAGTGTATTTTAATAATTATAATATTATTTTTATAGTGTATTATTTTAAAACATCTTTTCTTGATATATATATCTTAACGATTTAAACATAATTTCGATTGATATTGATGCAATTTGATAATGAATTCTTCAGGTTTCGCTCAGTGTAGTCACACCTTTGTGATGCTGTTGCCGATGATGCACTGCGCTTGCGGTCTTGACCTTGAACTTGGTATTAGATGTGCGCTCTCTCTCTCTCTCTCTCTCTCTCTGTCTCTCTCTCTCTCAAAACCGGTTGGATACCTGCACAGAACGAGCCGAGGCTTTCGTGTTGTGTACTACTGCAAAATTAATGGGCTGCACAAGAAAAAACAGTGACAAGCACGAGGCGGTGTGAATAACAACAACAACAACAACAGCAACAATAACAACAACAATTGTATTAAATATACTAGTAATAACAATGAAGAAAAACAACAGCACCTACTAGTAAAAATTTGTAAGTTAATTAAGTTAACCCTATTTGCTAGGAATTTTCAACTTAAGTTCTTACTTTTGTTTTTTTTTTCTTTTTGTGTTTTGTTTATGAATTTATTACGGAGAGTTTTAGCGATGCAATCGTTAAATGTTATAACTAGTATTTAGTGCAACGGCATAACAGATCTCTAGTAGAATAAACCTTATGGCTATGGGGTTACCAGGGGTTAACCATGCGGGGCAGTACTAACTTGTCGGATCTGGTATGGGATTGCTCTGTTATTTTCGTAATTTCCATTTTAAAATTAACAAAGGGCTCACAATTAAAATAAAATTAAATCACATTTCTATGCACAAAAGTTACAGAAAAGCAGAGGCGGAGTTGAAAGGCATAGACAGGGGGCATCTATGTGTTCTATGATTACATTCCTAATTGTGGGGCTCTCGACGGTGAGAGGGGAAGGAGGTGGACTTGTGGCAAAGCAAAGCAAGGCATGGCAAGGCGTGGCATGGCAATAAAAAGCAAGCAAAGCCATGGAGCGCTTTTCAAAGCGTAGACCGCAACGCAAATAAAAGTAACCGACACCCGCAACATGTTGCGTCCCAGCAGCAGCAGCAACAGCAGCAGCAGCAACAGCAGCAACCGCAGCTAATCCAGGCGCCACTAAGTATGCTATAAGGGGGAAGTGTTTTTATTGGATGGGCGGCCGCGTGGCGCCACAATCTACCGCTGCTTGTTGCCCCGTTTAAATTTAAAAGCAACAAAATATAAAAAAATAAACAAACAAAAGTAACAACAACAACAAAAACAACAAGAGCAACATCGACCAGGTTATAACATGGCAATGTAGGCATAATAACATGCTAATGCTAGACTTTAAGCTAATATATTTAGTTAGCCCACACTTGGGCAAATGCACATAAATTTGCTTTCATTAAATTTAAACATAACATTTACAGTTTAAGGCGTCAATTGTTGTTCTTGTTGTTGTTGTTGTTGCTTTTGAACAAACAGTAAATAAAATCCAACATTGTATGGGTTGGTAATTAAATTATAAACATGAAAAACTGTGAATTTAAATTCGATTTTTCAATTTGTTTAATCTTATTTTAATCTCTAATTGAAGTTTTATGAAGTCGTTTTAAATATTCGTAAAATTCCAATAAATCCTAAATCAATTTAATTTTATATTGATTTTTAGTAAACAATAGATTTACAGTAATAATAATAAATATTTGAACGCAATATTGCGCCTTCAAATAAAAGTATAATGTAAAACAATTTCATTTGTAATTTAAACTCTGTCTAAAAATCCAAAAATTTAGCAAAAGTAACAGCATTTATAATTATGGCTTGTACCATAACAATTAAAAATAAAAATATTAACAAATACACTCATATTTGTTACAGTGTAATCACATACTCGTATTTGTTACAGTGTAATCACATACTCAATTCTAGTTCAGCCTATAAACAATGATTTATACCGATTCATTCGCTGTCTTAACATCTCAGTTTCTCAGTCCGTCCGTATGTCCGTCCGTCTGTCTGTCTGTCTGTCCGCCTGTCTCTGTATAATTGTTGGCCACGCCCACTTCAGCTGGCTAAGGGCGATCGCATGCACAACTAGTTGACCGCCAAAAAGTTAAACGCACGTAGCCAAAAACCGCCAAAAATTGCGTGCGCGCTGCGGGCGTCAACGATGTAAACGCCGTCAAATGCTTGGCCAAAAGCAGTGGGAAAATAGCACAACGGATTATCCACTGGCCAGGTGATCGACTTCAAAATACCCTGTAAATTACTGGAAGTGCTTACTTACTGCCAATATGTAAATCAACAACAAAATCCATAAACAGAAATAAATGTAAAGTGCAAAAACAGCGACGGTCCTCCAATCGACCTACACCTTTCGTTGATCAAACGATACTGAACTGATGGGAACAAAGGGAGCTTAGCCCATGCTGCGATTGGAAGGAGAGAGAGCGAAAGAATGGTGTGAGTAGGCGAGGATGGAATGCAAGAGCTAAAAGCATAAACGCGAGAGAGCTGTAAAGGTAAATGGTGTGAGTGCAGGAATTAGCGAAAAGGGAGAATGAGAATGGCGTGAGTGAAGGGGAGAGAGTTGAGAGGTTAGATGAGGGGAAAATGGATGTAAATGTGAAGATGTAAGAGTGAAGTGTGTAAAGAGACATAGACAAGAGAGCACACTGATTTAATATGTATGTATGTACATAAGTATGTATGTAAGCACGTATGTATGTATGTATGAATGTATGTTGCGTGTCTGCCGCTAGATTATAAGATTTGTTATAAATAATATGAATTAAAAATAATAATCTATTTAACGTTTAAAGAAATTATTCTAAAAATAAACTAATAATAATATAATTATATAAAAATTTAAATAAATTTTAATTCATATTAAATAAACTGAGATTTTAGAAATAAAACTTTTTATAAAATAATAAAATGTAATATGAACTATTAAAAAAATATATACAAAATTTAATATATATATATATATAACTTAATATATGAACTTAAAACCAAAATTAAATAAAAACGATCTCAACTTTTTATATAAATTTAAAGAATTTTTAAAGTATTTAAAATTTTTATCTGATATTTGAACATTTTCTGGCATTATTTGAGCTAATAATATAAATATAAACCTTTAACAAAAATTTCAAATAAACTTTATCTAATTAAAAAAACAATTTTCAATAACTTTTACAATATATTATATAATTTCGGTTCTTTCGAATTTTTATAGAATTATTAATAATATGCAAAAATAAAAAATATATTTTTTTTAAGGAGTTTTTAAAAAGTCTTTCTAATTTAATTTAAAATTCAATAAATTTATCAAATTCCTACGCAGTTTACTGTTGAAGTCGAATGCCCCATGTGCAAAAGCAACTTATTACAGGGTATGCATAAGCAAACCGGTTAAGTGGCGTCAATTGGAACAGCTGCAACATGGCTAAGTATAGTGTTTGCTGTCTGTTGCATGTGGCCAAATACAAGCAGAGTCGCAGCCGTTGATGTTGCTTGTTGCTCGTTGCTGCCACTAGCCACTTGCCACTTGCCACTTGTCGGTTGTCAGTTGGCAGTTGGCAGTTTCAAGAACCAGGTCAAGGCTAAAACAAATGGCCATGCGTACGTACCACGTAGATCATCATTGGGTTTCAGCTTGTGGTTGCAACATGTTGCAAGCAAACAGATCTATAGATATACATATATACGTACATGTATGTATGTATGCAAGTGAGAGTGTTTATATTAACTTGATCTTATATCTAGTAGCAAAGCTATGACGCATGATCAATTCAAATGAATTGAGTTCATTTCGAGACTCGAAACTTTTGTTTTAATATCATTTATGTGCAATTGAGGTGCTAATTGCCTTTTGGGGGAAATTGCTGGCAATTTTCTTTGATTTGTTTACGCCTGATTATGTCTCGCTGCGCTGATCAGTCAGATGCAACCAATTTGTCATATTTGAGTACCGTAATTAGTCTATCTACTTGGAATGTCATAAAAAAAAAAAAACATTAACAAAAAAATTTTTTATAATTTTTGGCAATTTATATGCAACGCTTCGCTGATGTCCCTATATGATGACCATAATGATGATGATGATAATGATGTTGATGATAATAATGATGGTGATTATGATGATGATGATGATAATGTTCTTTTGATGTGCGCCTGGTTAAGCAAAGTTCAATAAACATGAAACAAAAGCTTCGACCACAGTTCAAACAGTTCTATATCATTATGAAGAGTAGTAGCTGTCGTGGATGATGTTGATGATGATGATGATGATGATGATGATGTTGATATATTGTTGTTATTCTTATTGTTGCTGTTGCGTTCAACTTCCTGGTTGAACTTAATGATATTTTAACATGCATTTTAAATTAAGTGCGGCATACACTTAAGTTTTAATGTCATAGCCAGGCCAGGCCACTAAACGCAGTGCTAAGTGCATTAGTCAAGTAATTACTCATGCTCACTTCTGACTGATGTATATTTGTACATAATGTACACTCTAAGAAAAACCTATACACACACACACATACATATGTACACATATTCACCTGTATGCGATGACATAATATTATTAGAGAGAAAATATAATGTTAAGCATTGGAGGTCTTTCTAATATGCTAAAGCAAACAAGAACTACTTTAATCAAAAGATCCCTAAACTATATCTTTGTGGGGCCCCCATCGTCTCGATTCAAGTCATGTTTCATTTGCTTTGTTGATACATCTGTTAAAGACATTCCCTCTAAATCATCATAGCTTCAAGTTTGCAAAAGATTCCGGGAACTTTTTATAAGTTTTTATATATTTATGTTTCTAGTTAAGGCTTTAAATTATACATTTTTCAGGATTCATTCTTTCGATATTTTGTCAAGAGATAAACACTTGTAATTAATTTATATGTATTTATTAAAATGAAAATATTTAATTAACATTAAGCCGTCCGATAGTGTAATAGCATGCACTGTAAAAAATGTCTTAGAAATAAACGAATGACACATACACTTACATAGTGAATTTAATACCTTCAAGTATTCAATTTTGTGTATAACTGCGACCGACATGTTCATCGTAGAGACAAGAGGTGGGAATAGGGGAGAGTGTAAAAGACTCAATGCAGTGCTTCTTGTTCTTGTTGTGTGCATGGTTCTGTAAACGAATTTGCGTGGAAGACGGATCGCCGAAAAACTGCGCTCAATCGTTTAGAAGAAGAGAAGTAGTGAAGGGGAGGGGACTTCGTCTAACGGAGATTTCATGCGATTGCTTGTTGTTGTTGTTGTTGTTAGTCGAACATACAATTTTAGGTAAACAAATATGCGTGTGAAGAGGATCATCGAAACACTGATACATAACTATACATACACACATACATACATTCGCGCAAGATTTTATGACTCTGTCTATTTCCCCTCCTCAAACGAAAATAATAGAATGGCAACAGTGCATTAACTCTTTTGATGGGGGGGGACGAATACGAAAGACGTACGGAGGGGAAAGATAACGGATACTGGGTTCGAAAAGGAACAGAAGGAGAACAAGAGAATAGCAAAGAATATAGAGAAGTAGGCAGTCGTACTCTAATTACGGTGGTGCGCGGATGTGCAAAGTCAGTTTAAACCGCGCTGGGGTCTTTGATCAATGAGTGAATTACAATATAAATACCAATTTTTTGTATAATTTTTACCCGTGTGTTTATCGAAGTGCCATACATACTTTTGTTCTCAAAATTTGAAAACCGAACCCCAAACACCTACTGGTGGATACCCTGTAGTAATTGGGTTATCGATATCGATTATCGATAAAACTACACAGCATAGAAAGTACTGTTCTGCTGCAATATTACTCTATTGCCGCAAAAATACTATTCCTTTCCGAATATACTAAACACAGGTTTCCTACTGTGGGGCCAGTCCCTACTGTTGCATATGTTAGGAGTCGCCTTCTCCTATAGTTTTCGAAATCTTGCTGTACATACGGAAGGCGTACAGTGGCAACTCGATAATACGCACACACTAAATTAGACATACTAATTGTACGTACTAAGCAGATTGCACTGTATTAAGTAATATGGTTCTCAGTTTTACTCAAATTATTTTAGTTAGTCTACATATGAAGCTTTGCAGATTAAATTAAAGTTATTGGAGTGGAATTTCAAATCACTATGAGTGGGTTTGAGTGCGAGTGTTAGTGTGAGTGTGAGTGTGAATGAGTGCGAGTGTAAATGTGTGTGTGTGTGTGTGTAAATTTGTGAGCTTAAAGGTGTGCGTTTAGTTACAGATTAGTGTCCGCATAACAAGTCAATATAGATGGATTATAACTTTCGTTGCGCTCTAATGCGATAGCCAAATTACTTTGCCAAAAGGAATTAACTAAAATATGTACTAAGTGCTAACGTAGCTATACTTGTTGTAGTTGTAGCTATAGTTGTAGTTGTAGCTATAGTTGTAGTTGTAGTTGTAGTTGTTTTTGTTGTTGTACTTATTCGCACACTTCGAGTTTGTCCCGCATTTGGCATAAATTGCAAGGCGCTTGGGGCCCTTGGGGGTCTAACGCATACTTATAGCACCTTGGGCAGGTGTGTGAGTGTTTGTGAGTGTGTAAGTGCTTGTTAGTTCTAACGCTCGACTTGTCATTTGTTCATTTGCTCATTTATTCAGTTGTGCAGGTTCTACAGTTATTCAGCATGGCATAAAGGTATAATACTATATATATATACATACTATATACACTCTGGGAGCACATTGAACTTTTGCCTAATAAGCGCAATTGACATTTTGAGCAGACAGATTTAGCCAACACAACAACAAAGTTGCCATACCATCACACACACTCACACTCACACTCGCACTCATACTCACACTCACACTCACACATAGACATTTATTTGGCTGGCGTAAACTAAGCTGAGTGGATGCAATGGGGTATAATCATCTAAGGGGCTTAGTCAGTCATTGATGCGTGCCATGGACATGTAACGCCCATGGGGCTGCTAACCAGCACACACACATACACACACACACTCTCTTTCTCCCCCTTTCTCTCTCTCTCTCTCTCTGTCTGTACCTCGCTTAAACCATCTATTCAATGGAGCAGTAAACTGTGCGATTTCGCCCCCAGAAATCAATAATGTGTAGGGTTCTGCTTTAAAAAAAATCTCTTAAATGAGCATTGAAATTTTTTTGGCCAGATTTGTGCTGAAGATGTTACTATATAGACGGAACAGTATATTTATATTGGTTGATTTTGTTGCTTTTGCTTTTGCTTTTGCTCAGCCTGTTCGCTGACATTAAAATTTCATAAGCTGTTTACGACTGTAAAACTGCTGTAAAAGTTTGTTTTATGCGGCCAGAGATAAAAGTTAAACACCCTGGACCCGGCACCCTACAACTTTCAGCCTCCACTTAGTACAGTAGCCTAACTGCAATAGGGCTATCTTCTGTCTTCTTTTATTTCATCTTATAACGGAGACCAGGAACGTGCAACCATGCTTTGGTTGCCCCACCGAGCGTGCAACCATGCGACCATGCCACATTGTGCCTACTAATGAGCCCATAGACATCTGTATCCGTTTCCGGGGCACTTGCCACAGTCAAGCCGGCATTCAGGCAAGGGCCCACACGCACCTGAACCCAAGTCCAAATGGCTGCCGTCGGGCATTTTATTTACCTTTTTTTATGGGGGCTCAACAACAAGAAAAAGGCTCGAAACCCGAGTACACTTTTTATATATTCCCCTACTTTACAGCATTTGGTACAATGGGCTGCAAACATATTTACGATGTTTATCTATAAGTAGCCGTAGTATTTAGTTAGACAACCTAACAATCACTTAATCTGCGACCGATTAGGCTAGTATTTCTTATAAATAATATGTATAAATTGACGCAAATGTTGCTTCTTATTGTATTTTGTTTTATAGTTTAAAGTAGATCTGATAAATAAATAATCTTTAAAATATATAAATTATAATATGAAATCAATGTTATAGGATGAATAAAGAACATACCTAGTCGAAATGGTAGTCGATATGGTAGGAAGGCGGAAGTCGGAAGTCGAAGTTGCAGACCTTACAGTGAACCTTTTGTAGGGTGCGTTCCCTACTGTGGAATCATTTATTCTATAAGAATTATTATGGAAACCTAGGTCTATATTGATAGTAATTTTGAAACGTCAGTGGAATAGTAAGTGTGAGTATTGATTTGCAATTGATTTGGAATTAGTTTTACATTTTTCCCTAACGAAATCAATGTAGGCATTTGTTTTAAATAAGAAATGAGCTCAAGTTTCTATCATACGCATTGTTGTTGGTGTTCAGGCGATGTTACAAAACTTTGCAATTAAATATGTTTTGGTTGTCAAAGACACCGTCATGTCAAGCGAAATCCATTAAAAAATGTCTTAAGGTAAAGTCCACATACACACACACACACACACACACACACACACTCTCTGTTGTATTAGAGTGTATGTGTGTGTGTGTACAACTATGCCCCAAACATAGTTCAAGATTTCACATTAAGATAATTCCAAGGAAATATCAAAAAGCCTCATCGGTTTTGTGTCCCAATCCGAGACTCCACACCGAATACCACATCAATTGACAGTTTCGTTCGTTTCGTGTTTCTTTCGCAAACGAAGAGACGCAGAGACGGAGATATGAAGAGACGAAGAAATGGAAAAAACTTGGTGAGTAAAGCAATGGCAATTTGTTGCTGTTCCATTTGAGTGTTAGCCCACATTGAAGGTCTGCAAATAAATATAAAAAAAACAACCGTAAAAAATACCAAAAAAATATATATAAAATAAAATTATTTTGTGGTCAGGTAGAAATTGTGTGACCATCATTGGTTTGACCATTCTTCAGAGCACACCCTGGTCAACATATATATAGAAAAAATGCGACACTGAAAAAAATTGTAGGAAAAATTTAAATCAATGAAAAATGAAGGAAATTAATATATAAACTTCAGATTATTTAAATTTATATTTACAATACAATTTATACAGCTGCTTTACAAATAATTCATAAAAATTTCAGTTAGATCTCACGTCAATTCACTTTTTTTCTTCGAGTGTATTGCATATTTTTCAAGACAATTTAAAGGATGGGCAGCTCACGTTCCGGCTGATTTTATGGAATCGTCGCCCAAGTGAAAACACGTCTTGGCAGTAGAGTTTAAGGGCTCATTAACTAAATGCAGCAGCCAAATTTGTATGAGATATATACATATATATAGATGTATAGTCAATATCGGTCATGAAGATCAAAACAATCTTTAACTGCTAAACGTTTTTGAGGTCACTAATTGTCTCTTTTTTTTTCTTTTTTTTTTTTTTTTGGATGTGTGTTGTTTTCTCGGGTAATCATAATTTGTTTGGATGCGAACGCGTCTTTCCTTCTTTCTTGAGGGTGTGGCTGACTGTACGAGAGTACAGTACATATTTCTACACATTGTTGTCGTTGTTGTCGTCATATTGTATTACCGTAAGCCACTTTTACTTTTTTGGGCTCCAGACGTTTTTATAGGCTCAAAGTGGAAGCTGATTGCCGCCTGATTGACAGCTCCGACGGCTACTTGAAGCGCAGTCGGTAAATCACTTCTGCCGCAGGGTTCTCAGGGCCCCGGCCTATACTGGAGTTATTTTCGCTTCTGCAGGTCTTGTGCCACCTTGTTTTATGCCGCATGCCTTGATGCTTTTTTTTCATTTTTTTTTTTTTTGGTGAACCTCATAAATATTTTGAGAACGCGTGCCCGCCCTGCGGCGTTTTCTTTTCTACCTCAGATGGCAATTCGAGTCAACATATCGTCAAAAAGAGGCATATACTTATCCAGAGCACATTTTTTACTAAAACTTTACTTTAAGTTGATGCGAATGCATACATAAATATAAAGCTTTAGGCCAGATGTCGACTAATGTTATATCGACTAGTAAGGTTAATTTACATTCAAATTTCATATAAACATTTTATTTGCTTTAGGTAAATTTAAATTACAATTATTTAACATAGATTCTATAATAATGAATAAATAAAATAAATAATAATTATATATATGATTGCATAATTTGTGAAATAATATACATAAATATTATTTATATATGTAATATATTATAATATTCATTTTTTTTTTAAACAACTAATAGTAGTATTTATTCATGGCATAATTTTAATAGGGCTTTTGCATATAAAGGGTCTTTCAACAAGGACGGGTCAATGTTAAAATTGACGCAGTGTCCAGCGCTTTGTCCAGACAGAAGGGGTGGGTGCAGAATGCAGGGAGTAGGGTTAAGGGTGCAGGTGGTAGTAGGGCACCGTGGACAGTGACGGGTGAGCAGGGTGTTTTATCGGTCGCAATGCATGTTGGCTATCGACCCGCTCTATTTAAAAGACCATGTATAATTATATGAATTTTCTTAGTTCTTATGTTTCTTCTCTTCTATAAGTAAAGAGTCCATTGGCATCTCAATAAGTTTTGCATGCTTTATTATATGATCTAACTACGAATATAAGCTTAGAGAAGATTACATACATACATACATACGTACATACATACATACATACATACATACATACATACATACAT
>JBANCZ010001488.1:0-21308 GCA_037040025.1 Sphaerogastrella javana | reverse complement strand
CCACTACCCCCTCCCATACACTGCATATATACTCCCAGCTTAGATGCTCAACTGTATATACATCTCTATATATATATATCTATATATTTATTTACTCAACTGTCGCTGCAGTGGCACGCCTATTCGCCCACAGCAGCCCCCGCTCCCCTCACACGTAGGTGGAACTGTGTATGGAGGAGTCCGTATTTCAATTTGTCTGCAGCTGGGAAATTGCTTTTTTGTGCATTTTGTCAAATGAATTTTCCACGTCGCTCACAGCGACTTATTTGGAATTTGTTTGCAGCATCTCTCTTTCGTTGATTTATACGCATTATGTGCTATTTTTTCTCTACTTCTTCTTCTTCTTCTTCTTCTTCATCTTCTGGCACTAAAATTCTTATCTCGTCGTCAACTAATTTTGTGATTGCACGCTGTGAGTTGGCTAAAAGCAGCAGCCAAAAGATACAGAGTAAGACAGATGGAGAGAAAGAGGGAAGGTGAGAGCGAGATGGTGAAACGCTCTGAATTTAAATTGGATTTTTGCGCACATTAAAATGCATTTATAGGGTGTTAGTTATGAATGCATATGAGTGCTAAGGTTCTGCTATCCAAGCAACTTAAAGAGCCTCAAAAATATGTTCAGACCGCGGGCTGAACTACACTAAATGTTTACGTTTCCTGAGCGTTAGCAAACATTTTGCAATGTTTCACAAATAATTGCCAACATGCCATGAGACATTCCAGAAACAAAAAATTTATAAAAATAAAAATACAGCACAGACCCTGCCCTGCCTAGGTCGGCTGACGTGACGACTGGCCACAGAAATGAAACCACAAGAAAAAATAAAAATAAAAAACGTAAGAGAAATACGAAATACTCGTTACGTGGCCATAACATAAAACATGGCTAATTCTTGCATGACAATTTCACATTCATAACCCTTTTATTCGACTACATTGCCACGCTGTCCGTACTCCGTTTCTCGTTCTCCGTCCTCCATTCGCTCCTTGGCTTGGCCCGCTGCCAGGGAAAGACCCGCTGCCTTCCGACTCATAATTATGCACTGTATGCACAGCGCAATATGATAAGAGGGTAATAACGACCTTGTCAAGCGCTTTGTAACAACACAATTCATTTAAATCATACGATCGAACGTGCATGAGCTTTAGTAACTCCTCAAAGTGGCGGCTATGCAAAGCGAAAGAGCTTTCAATGAGTAAATTATAATTGAGCTCAAATTTGGTATCATATGTGCATAATTTTGGCTGCATTAATGAAGAAATTTATAAAATTTATATAGTTCGAGTGCACATAGTAAAGTATAGAATAAATAAATGTAAATACTTATATATTAAAAGTAATATAACACTTTTACACTTCGTTTCTTTTTCCGCCAACAGAAACGATCACCCACTTCGGAGCTTTACTCATCTGCTTGCGTTCGCAATGCAAATGCGACTGCGTGGCAATGTGAGCTTTTTCTTTGACTTGCTTAAATTTTGGCGGACATGCGAATATAAGTGTGTGTGTGAGAGAGAGAGCTTTGCACATGTGAGAGCTTGCACAAGTGAATATCATACGATTAACACTGCTAACTGTGACGCTCTCTCTCTCTCTCTCTATCTCTCTCTCTCTCTTTCTCTCTCTCTCTCTCTGTATGCCCCCACTCGCCTCTCTTTCGGTTCACTAAGAAAGTTCAATTGCTTTCGTAGATCCGATCTCATGCGCTTTGACCGCACTCTCTTTCCCTCTCTCTCACTATCTCTCGCTTATCGAATGTATTAGACTTGCACTTTTTTTTCTTTGCTCTCTTATGTTCTATTAATACTATTATTATTATGTTATTGTCACTGTATATTGTTTGCAATGCTAACTACTCTATGCCCTAGGAACTTCTACAGCTACTGCAGCATAACATTGATTGTTTGTCGATCTAAACTTAATATTAGAGTATGGAGCAGTCGGTATAACCTCTCAATTTTTATATTTATTTAGCTTGGTTTATCACGTCGGCTCTTTTAGTCGCGATTTGGCGTTTTGTGCATTTCGAGCGGTTTGTTAATTGTTAATTTTTATGGTCTGGCAATTGCCAACAATGGCAAGAACAAATGCCACAACTGACAACAAACTAATACCAAGAATATTAATATTAATATTATATTAATAGAAGAGAACTTAATGCAGATGAAGAAATTAAAGTGGCGTAGAATTCCTCAATCGTTGGCCAATAAAAACAATTTCCAGAGCAATAAAATTGCCGAAAATAGCTTCAAATTGAATTTATCAAGATGCGTGCAGCAATTTTATTCGATAGTCGGAATTTAGGAGAGATATTGAAGGGAAGCTGAAGAGGGTGGAGATACTTACTCTGAACGTGCATCAGGAGCAACACCCACAGCTTAGAGTAGAACAACATCAAAGCTTAGACCAGTCAGTCAGGCCATTAAATGTGATATTTTTTATACACTTCTATTTCTTTCGACCTCACTCTTTCTCTCTCATCCTCTCTCTCTCTGTCTCTCTGTGTATTTTTTAGGGCAACCCTTTCACGCACTTACGCAGACAGAGCAAATATATATGGAGGTAGGAGAGTTTTGGGTGGGTTTAGGGCATGGATTGGCAGTGGAGTGGAGTGAAGTGGAGTGGAGTGTATCGAAGTGTTTCCATTTTAAAGTAAATATTTGCCTCCAGGGTGCTTTTGATATTTTATTACCTTTTTAACAGAGAATGGTGGGATGGAGGATGCGAGTCAGCTCATATGACCATCGATAGCCGGTAGTGGACATTAGCAACTTGGCCCAGGGCACACTAATAGCTCTGGCCATAAATTTGGGAATTTCAAATTGCCAGTTGGTATGGCTTTTAGGCCAAATTGACAATAATGTTTAAGCCATGGTACTTAAGCCCATTTGACAATTGACAAATGAAGCAACAAACTGTAAAATATTAAGCGATTAACTCTTTCACATTGAATGGAAAGTGAGTGGGTGGGTGGGACAGGGTGATGGAGGGGGGGTCAGGTGACAAAGTTTGAGTTGTAGTCAAGGCGAATTTAACATATTGTAAACCTGGCCAAATGGCATGCTTAGGCATTGCCAATGTGTCTTAAGGGGATTGCGTTGTCCTTGCCTCATGATGCGTTGACTGTTGACAGTTGTCTCTCTGTCTGTCTGTCCGTCTGTCTGTCGGACTGTCAAATGTCCAAATGACATGCAAATGTATGCAGATCTGCGCTTTTGTCATGTCAACGCAGGCAAATCGAGAGGCAAACGAAAATCCCAAAAAAAAAGAGAAAAAAGAAAGAAACAAAATCTGTCTAACCAAGTCGCAACTTGTCGCTCTGTGTTTTTTTTTTCGACTCTTTCTCTCCTTACATTTGGCATTACGCATTTCTCCTTTACTTGCCATTTCGTGTATAAATTGTACTCCTTTTCTTTGCAGATTTTGGTTAAACCTGCGCCCATGTATTCTCTCTGTGTGTGTGTACATAAAAAATGCAAAATAAATGCGTAAATCTCCAAACGTAAAAATCGGGAGCCAGCAGCTGCTCTAAAAAAAAATAAAATAAAATAAAATATATAAAAAATACAGTGTATAAAGCTATGGTATGAGTAGTAGGGATTCAGTAGTAGGGATTGGGAATTTGAAAATTCTTCTTTCTCTTTATTTTTTTTTTTTGGGGTTCATCGGGAGCCAAGGTAAAATGTGTCTGCAAAGTTTTGCAGGTGCTGTGTGTCTTTTATGTTTGTCTGAACGATTTCAGTTTCAATGCAGACAACAACAGATACAACAACAACAACAACAACAATCGAAACAACAACAACAATCGACACAATAACAACCTAAACAACAACAACAAATACAACAACGTTGACAACGAACAGCGACAGTTCATCAACTTGACTTGTGATTTCCGGTTTCTTTTTTGTTGTTGCTATTCGCATTCTACTTGATTTTATAATTTTTTTTTTGCATTCGCCTTGTTACTGGCTTTTAAAGCGGATTAGGCTGAGACAACGCCCACGGTGGCCCATGGCATAGGTGCAGGCTTAACATGCATGTCGAATATACTATACTATACAATATAGTCCTATAGTTGAGTTGGGTATGCTAAGACCCTCAACTGAACTGACTTTATTGAAATCACTGAGAGAGAGAGAGAGAGGTAAAGGGAGATATCAAAAGGGAGTAGAATTGAAATCTAGATTGAGTGAGTGAGAAAGTGAGAGAGAGAGTGATTTAAAGAGAGAGAGAGAGAGATAGAGGAAAAGAAAGAGTGAAAGAGGGATATATCGAGAATGAGTGTGAGAATGAAAGTGATTAATGTTGGTTAATGTACGATAAGTTTGTGGGTTAAGAGCATAATAAAACATATTTTATGCACTTCAGAATTTGCATACTTTGTTATTGTACTGTTAAATATATAAAAAAAACAATTCCAGTATAGTAATACCCCTTTTTGTAGTGTTATTATTATGTTTAAACCCTACGTTTTATATTAATTGATAGATTTATTTACAGTCTTGAATTTGTTTTAAATTTCTTCACATGTTTCATATAGTATACAATCATTTTCATATTATTAGTATTCATTCCCAAACAGTAAATAATACCATAATATATAAAAATTTGTATTTTATTATTATTTTTTCAATAAGATTATTTTAAACGTAATCCATATGGTATCTTTAATAGAATCCATACTATCTATAGCTTTTCATGGGTAAAATTGAACCTCTACTTAATAGGTCAATATACTTCCACTTTAAGTCGTGTTAGTACAACAGCCTCTAGCTAGTTACCCATACTTGACCGTCATTACAATAATATGCTTTGATCTAACTTTTATCACTAATTTTATTTTTGTTATCAGCAATTGCCCGAAACTGTCTTATAGATGAAAGTAAAGCATAGCGAGAAAATAAAATACGAAACAAGAGCTGAACAGCTGCCGAATCTTGTTTGGAATTCTCACACATACAACCATGCACACACACACACACACACCCATACTGAGTAGGGCAATCGCACCCACCAACCAAAGCCACTTGGCAGCTAAAGGTGTGTTGGTGTGAGTGAGTGTATGTGTGTGAGTGTGCGTGAGTATGAGTGTTAGTGAGTGTGAGTGTGCCAAAAATCCACCACTCGCTCAGGTTGAGCTATGCTAAAAGCTATATAGGTGTATGTAGGTATGGGTGTATTGTGTATGTGTGTATTGTATGTGTGTGTATTGAATGTGTGTTTATTGTATGTGTATGTGTGTGTGTATGTGTATGCTGCAAAAACAAAAATTGTAAACGTTGAAAAAATAAAGCGAAAATGTTTTAACGCTTCGACGCATAATGACAACAAACAAATCGCTTCATTTAACAAATAATAGCTGCCAGCAGCGAGCGCTAAAGAACAAACAACAACAACAACAACAACAGCAATAAAAAAAGCACCCAAATAACAAAAAACAACAAAAAACAAAAACAACAACAAGAAGAACATTGTAAAGCGACAGCAATGAAAACAATTTGCTGCACAAAGAATTCACAAAGAGTGAAAAAAATAATCGCTTATTGAACACGAGGCTGCCACATCAACAGCTGCCACGCCCACGCGCCCTAAAAGCCAAGTGGCACTTGTTGCCCAAAGATCCAAGATCACACAAGCGTGCGTATTAGCCAAATTAGCAGGGGTTGCCAGATATCAACAGAACAACAACAAAGTAAGGTGAAACTTGGCCAACAGGTGGAGCTTTTATTAATCAGTCTATTCAGCGAGAGTGTGTGTGTGTGCGTGTGTGTGTGTGAGTGTGTGTGTATGTTCATGTCTGTCTATCAGTCTGTCTGTCTCTCTATTTGCTTGTCTGTCTGTCTCTCTGTCTGTTCTATTATACATTTCCATGCCCTTTTGTTGCCATAATTAATGTGGGCGTGACTGGGGCTGCAAGCAACGCATTGAACATTTTGTTGCAGCTACACCAACAACAACAACAACAACAACAATTGTTACTAATACAAGCTGCCTCTAATTAACGTCTAAGCCAACTTACACTAGGCAGCATGGTAATTATCAAGATAATAGCCACAATACATTTATGAGCTATGGCCGCAGAGCACGCAGCTAATGTCAGGCATCTAGACAGAAGTGAGTCTAATACATATACTACTGCACATACTAAGTGCCTACCAAGTTGCAGGGAGAGGCGATAGGTTAATTTACCTACTCTTGCCCTTGCCCACGCCCTTGTGGAGTCAATTATACGCTTGTAGCATAGTGTAAACTTATAATCATTGTATTCATTAGACTATGTATGCAATTAATGCACTAAACTTATATAGTTATAGTTATTATGTACTCGAAAATGGTTAGAAAATGGTTTTTAATACAACTAAGCTATGGCATACTTAATTCTAATTTAGTTCAAATTTAATTACATTTTATAAAAAATATATTTTGTCAAGTAATTTTTTGTAAATGGTTAAAATGCAACGAAATTCGTCTATAGTTGAAAAAAACTCAATAACATTTGAAAATGGAAAGTTAAATAAATCATTTTAAAAGGCTTTGTAAATTGTGCTAAATTCTGGCAAATATTGTGTGGTTATTCCGCAAACCCTTGGTCATATTTCATAAAAAGGAAAAGCCTTGACATCCTTACACTTTACCCCACCGCCAAAAGAAAGTACTCTCAATGGTATATGTTGCAAAATGTGTTTGAGCTGTGGCAAATGTTGAAAGTAGCAAATTGAACTTGAGGCAAACATGCAACTTCCTTCCTTCCTTGGCTTATCCTTGTGGACAGTTCTGTTCGCATGGCATGCAAAGTTGCCATTTCGAGTGGGGCTTCTCCGACATTTTCAGGCTAATTAAATGCCCACAACATGGAAAATATACTTTTAAAAAAAGTCGGAATGCTAAACACGTTCCGGCATTGACATTTTTTCCTGTTCCACCGCATAAGCCGTGTCCGTCGAGACAAAGCCTCAAAGAGGCTCAGATTTATGTAATGTCAATGGTTTTGCTGCCTTTTTTTTCGGCTCCTGCTGCTGCACAATTAACAGGCTTAATGCGAAAAAATGCAGAGCCGGAAATGCCTGTCCGAGATATTTATGACATTTTAAAGGTCTAGCATCCGGCTAGGAGTACATCAAGGCTTCTCTTAAAGGTTCCTTTAAATTCCGACCAATTAAAAATGCGGCGCTGTGGCTTATCGCACGAGCAACCGCCGCGTTTTCCTTTTGGCCCAAAAAGTTTTACACAGTTTTCCACCCACGCGCCAAGGTGTTGAAAGTTTGCTAGAAGTTTGGCCCGCCACAGGCCGCACCCAAAAACTGTGCAACCGTGTGTATATTTCTTGAGACTGCTTTAATCCGGCTTCTCAGCTTTGTGGCCAAGATAAGAAATTAATGTGCCAGAATTTATTGGTGCGAGTCGCTGCCTGCTGGCACCAATTAGCAAGATAATCAACTAAGCCGGTGCTAATTGTTGTATAGCTATAAAACCCTTATCCCGCCTTATGGCCATGTTCACAATGCGGGTGCAGAGCAACATAAGCAGCTCAACTATACCTAATAGCTGCATACCCAGTAGCACAAAGAGCGTAAATCCCGTGCTACCAAAATTTTCCGTTTCCAGAACCGCCTGGGTTGTCATACGTTCAATAATGTAGTACACGGTGCTACCATAGTTTCTCATGCATTGATATAAGCAGGGCAACATGAGGAGCCAAGCCGAGCCTTGTCGCTCCCAGGTATAGCCTAGCACCGCGGGTAGCGCCCACACGTTGGCATCTACCAAGGCGGAGCAAAAGTTGGGGATGTACACATACAGATAGGGTTTTCGGGACTCTGGATTCCTGCCGGGTTGTAGCTCGATCTGCAGCAGTAGGCTCCAGCAGATCATCAGGAGTAGCGGATATACAGCCAAGCGTTTCATGTTGATCAGATTGAATACTTCAAGATGGTGTATACAAAATAATTCAGAAAACTATATACTTTAGAGTTGCTCAAAAATTCAGACAAATTTGTCTGTTGATAATTTACAGAATTTACAAAATATAATAAAAATTGAAAATATTTACTGAGTGCATAAAATCTGATTACTTTGATATTTAAGTATATTAAATACCTAAGATAACCAGCCTAGGTTGCATGGTAAAGACACACGTTTAATGCATAATCTTACTATATGTTTTATATATTCTCCCCTATCAAATCGCTGTATCACTCAGGGTTAACTTGCCATAGATCTTAAAAGAAATCCTCACACCTGGCACACACACAGATACTGCATAAAATACACACGGCTCATGCGGTGACAATGACAACAGCAACTACAAGTCTTTCAGGTCTTTGGGGCCTGACTGAGTAATACCCAGCGCGAAATATGACCAGAGTCAGAAGTCCTTTAAGCACTCGCCGCAGGACAACAGCAAGGACAAGGCGCATAAAAAGGCCTAAGTTACATTTCGCACTAATGCCAGCGGCAAGTCCAAAAACTGAAGCCTCAAATCTGCGACAGTGGGCGCTGAATTTATGTGCTACGGGGCGGTAACTTCATTATGCAGTGACCTACAATGAAAATAGAAATGGTAATGGGCATGGGCAGTGGCAGTGGCAGTGTCAGGGAAAGAGGAAGGAAGGAGGTGGCAAAGGCGCTGCCGTTGCACAAAATTTATGTGCAAAAGTTGAGAGACAGCCTAAGTACCAGGGGGCTTTCCCAGACAACTTCAAGAGCCGCTACAAAAGTCGCTGTAGCACCCGCTGATATCGCAGACACTTGGACGTATGAACACTATATCTATACACATAAAAAACACGGCCTGATAAAAAGTCTACCCAATTGACTTAGGTATTCAATGAATGCCATACGAGTTGTACTATAATTTAGATTATGCATCGATAACAACGGCACTAATCGGCCTAAAACAATTAAATAACCCAACTAAAACCTAAGGCAGTCAGTGTGCGAGAGGCGAATCTAAAGGTATGGAGTTGAAGGAGTTGCTGCTACCGTTGCTACTCTGTTTAGGCATTGCAGAGGCGGTGGAGCAAGTACGCTATGACAACTATAAGGTCTATCAGGTTCAGATTGCCGATAGGCAACAGTTTGATCTGCTCGGTGCCAATGAGCAGGCGCTGAAGGTAATGTAAATCCTTTAAAGAATTTTACCCAAACACAACCTAACAACCGTTTGTAATTTTACAGTTGAGCAGCTGGCGGGAGGCGCGTCATATGGGTGACTCATCGGATATAATGCTACCACCCGAGAGTCAGCAGGCATTTGAACATTTGTTGAGCAAGTACAACATTAACTATAGCATCAAAATCGACGATGTACAGCGTCTGATTGACGCACAACGTCCAAAACAACGCATAGGGTCCATGGAGTGGACACAATACCATACACTGGACGAGATCTATACCTGGTTGGATGTGATTGAGGCACGTTACCCAGACATTGTGACACCCTTCAACATTGGCAACTCCTACGAGGGCCGTCCCATACGCGGCATTAAGATATCCTATAAGCCGGGTAACAGCGCCGTCTTCATCGAGTCCAATATCCACGCCCGTGAATGGATCACCTCTGCCACAATCACACACTTTATCGATGAGCTGCTCGTGCCGCGCAAGCCGGCAGTAAAAGCCATAGCAGAGAGCGTGGACTGGTACATCATACCGGTGCTCAATACGGACGGATTTGTACACTCGCACGAAGTGGTAAGTCCAAATTAGCCATATATAGATTAGATTGTCCAAGTGATTACATAGCTGCCGACAGTCACACGTTTATTGTATAAAATGCCTCCTTATCAGCTAATCAACTACTGTAATTTCACGGTGTCGTAAATGACTACTATTTAAGTAGTAGTATTAATTAACTAAATTGCCGCGTTTAATTTATAGGAACGTCTCTGGCGCAAGTCTCGCCTACCCTCCGATCCTACGGGCGAGTGTATTGGCACTGATCTGAATCGCAATTTTGACTATCGCTGGATGTGTGAGTATATACCATAACAATATAATACAAATATCACACTCTTAATACTCTACCTTAACGAGCGAACTGCGTTCGCTTCTCCAAACATTCAAAGTGCATTAGAATGTACACTCCATTTAAAAGAAGATAAGAAAACAAAACCTAGAGAGCGAAGAACAATGAAAGCGACAATGCTTTACATTTTGACATTCACTTTTCGTCATTCGTACCATTAGGTAACGGATTCCACAGAGTATCAAAACAAATGCAGGGGCAAAACAGAGACCCGATAATAGGGGCCCATGAACGATCGCCAATTTCGTAAACAAATGTCAGGAAAAGCAGAAGCCAAGAAATGTTATGTTAGCTTGCTGTTATGTTAGGCTTATGTTATGTTAAACAGCTACCGTTGGCTTTCTGTTAACTTTAACAATTTTATATAAATTTTACAGTCTTCACAACCCACCTCCCTTATATAAAATTGTACATGCCCACATTCTCATACTTAAATTTATAAAAAAAAAAATTCTATTTTATTTATCCTATAAATATGATTAATCCAGTAATTGGCGCTTCTTCCGATCCCTGTTCCCAAACCTATGCTGGCCCATATGCACAATCGGATCCCGAAATTGAACAGATGACCAAATTCATAAATGAATCGATACCAGAGGGCACCATTAAAATCTACATATCTCTGCATTCCTATGGACAATATGTGCTTTCGCCTTGGGGCCACACGGCCGATGAGTTTCCCGAGCATTATCCACAAATGATGGCGGTGGCCAAAGGTTTTTCCGATGCTTTGGCCAGGCGCTACGGTACTGTGTTTACGTACGGTTCCAGTGCCACCACCCTATGTAAGTTCTAACATTTGGTGTTGATTTTCTTTGCAAAAAGAACCCATAAATATGATATAATTCTAGATGCTGTTTCCGGTTCGGGCAAGGAATGGGCGTATGCTGTTAAGAACATAACCATACCGTATACCATAGAGCTGCGCGATAAGGGCGAATTGGGATTCCTGTTGCCGCCCGAGGATATAATACCTGTGGCACGTGAGGTCACCGAGGGATTTGTGGGCATGATAGCAGCCGCCCGAGAAGTTGGCGTCATGTAACCAGCTTAGCACTCAATAAAGTCTCCTCAAAGAAAAAATAAATACAAAAAAAAAAAAAATACCATAAAATACCAAACATATAATGTACAAACAGACCCCCCATTGCAGCAAAGTGTGTGCGCCACTGTGCGCACCAAAGCCTTTGCTCCGCCCCAAAAACGAGGCAGCTCGCCGAAGCTTCCAATCAGCGATGCGTCAGACAAACCCGTACACGAGCCGAGCCGAACCAAACCGAGCCTGGTCGTTGATAAGGAAGACGGTGCTAACGGTGCTTGCTATTACGACGCCTGCATTTTTTTGCGCCCAACTTTTTGCCGTTGTTGTTTTTGTTTTGGGTTTTTTTTTTGCTGGTTTTCTTTTGGTTTTGTTTTTGGCACTTGAAGTGTTGTTGGTCGCCCAAGTCTCCGCCTATTTTCAACGCGCGCGCAGCATCCTCTGAGCTCTGAGCTCAGAGCTCACATCATGCATGCCTACAGGCTACGCACATAACTGTGCAAGCTCCTTTTAGAGTAGGGGGTCCTGACGGGGAGGGAGACGGGGTTGCCTACTCGTATGCGCGCCCAGTCAACAAATATAAACGCAACGAATGGGAAGCGACCAAAACGAAAAGCTGAAAATCTTCAGCTACACAACATGGCGTCCATCTGGCTTATGTATTTGTCAGGCTCATATACCATATAATATATAAATACATACCGTATATATATATGTGTTATATATAAACATATATGCGCTCTATTATTATTGTTGCTGCTTGCACTTATTTTTTTCAATTTGTCTAATGAAATTGCGTTTTCCACTTGCGTCGCACTAACAAAATCCCAACCAAAAAAAACGTCAACCAAAAAAAATAAAAAAAATAAAATAAAATACAAATAAAAATAAAAATAAAAATCTTGGAAAATTCGAGAAAATATCACGATGACACTTTTCTCACACACACACATACATACACTTCTTTATATAGTTTTTGTGTGTGTGCGCTTGCTTTTTTTACTCACTGTTCATTCTGCATATAAATTGAAATTTACGAGGCTCCCCCTGCCCCTACTCCTGCCGTCTTACTGCTGCTGCTGCTGTTGCACGCTTTTCTTTTTCCCGTTTTTTTTGTTGTTGCTGTTGTCAGTTGCACCTTTATGACAATTTTCCTAGCTGCCACTTTTCTATTTTATTTGCCTTTTTCCACATTTTCTTCTCCATGCTATGTGTTGCGCATATTGCGCTGATGAATTTTTCCCTTTGAGTTATGCACCCAGTGCCACCAAGGAGAGGGCGCAGGGGGCGTGACTGGCATAGCAATAAAAAATTACTTAGCCAAATTGCAGCAGAATCAGCAACAGAAAATGAAGAATGTGAAATTTGCCTAATAAAAAAGTCTTACAGCTTAGCTGAAAAAAAATAAATAAAACGTATAACTTACAACTAAAAAATTGTGGCCTAATTATGATTTATGAATTGGAAATTGGTAAAATTTGCATGCTGATTTCCAGCTAAAAAACAATTGAATAATTTTTTTTTTAATTTTTAAAACACTAAGACTTAGAGAATCTAAATTATAATTAAGATTGATTTATTTTCTATGATTACGTTTAAATTTTTTAATTAGAAATTGTATTTTATTTTAATTTTGATTATATTAATAATAGAATTTTTTTAGATAAATGATCGGATGTTTATATCATTATTTAAAGAAAGATATGCAATTATATATTATATCTAAAATTGATTTATTGTCTATGATTATTCACATATAGGGATATTCTAAAGGGTTTTAAAGGAAGTAGTTTTATTTTAAAATTCTACGAAATAGAGATATGTGATTTTATATGATTAGATAATAATAGTCATAGATGATTATATATAATTTTTGCGTCTTTTTAATTGCTACTTGCTGCAATTGCTATACCTTTTCTCAATTGAAAACTTGAACGAGTTTGTCTGACAGTTTTCCTTTTTATTCAATGATTTAAAAAAAAAATAAATCTTAACTGATTTTGTATTACTCATAGAAATGCCAAGACTCGTTGGTTTTAACTTGATAATTCAATTCTGCAATCAATTGCAATCAAATGACAGCCAATCAAAAGTCCAACTCGAATCAAATCAAATTAAAACAAAATCCAAATCAAATCAAATCGAATCAAATCGAATCGTATTGAATCCAATCGAATCGAAACACATGGCCAATTGGCCAAGCCCCTAAAATGTAATTGCAATCGATTTAATTGCTGCCAAGGCAATAAAACTCAACGCCAATTGACAATTGACACTTGAGAATGGGGCACAGAGAACTGAGGTCCGACAACTGAAGACCAAGAACTGAGGACCGAGAACTGAGGACCGAGAACTGGGAACTGGGAACTGAAATCTTAGAACTGAGCACCGAGAACCGTTGACTACAGGGCTTAGAAATCAGAACTGGGCCTGATATTTGGTAACCGAGCTTGGGCTGTGTTTGAGCCATGGGAGTAAGCCCGAAGCGAAAGTATGACTAGAGTGAATGCTGGCCACTGAGTTATTCCCAGCGCGCGTCATGGAGCTGCGGCGTCTGCACCATTTTAGGAGAATTGGCAACGAGCGCAGGCAGATCCCGAAGATCAAGAGAAAGAGAGAGAGAGAGAAAGACAGCGGAGTTATGACAGGCAGAGGCAGAGGCAGAGGCAGAGAGCTTGTGTCCTTAAAAGGCAAAAGGTGCGTCCGTTTATGGACTGACGACGAGACAACGAGACGCACAGACAAACAGAGAGACAGAGCAAAAGACAAGGGGACTGTTGGACAACGGAACGACAGGAGGGGACGCTGGCGTGTTGACAATGATGTGCATGATTGGTGTTTTGTGCTGTTTCATAAGAAGCTGCCTGGTTACTTGCCATTCCCGTGAATCAGACGCAGGCACAGCTCCAGGTCTTTGCAGTCGCCTTTTGCCTTTTCCGTTGCCTTATATGCCAAGGCGGAGACATGCGTCTAGACGGACTGGAAAAAAATCACAGAAGCACAAAGAGAGAACGAAGTAGAAAGAGACAGACGTAGGGGAAGAGAGAAAGAAACAGAGAGAGGGAGAGAGAGAGAGAGAGTGAATATCATTCAGCATTGCCAAGTTTGGAGTCAGCTACTCAATGATTGCCATGAATGAAAAGCAACAGCGGCGAGCAATTAGTATGCGCAGATTGTGATCACTCGGAAGTAATGCTAATGCTGTTACCCTGCCAAGAACACCCTCATCCCCTCTCTCACTACACTCACAGAGAGATAGATAGATAGAGAGAGAGGGGCATTATCCCAGCAGCTGAGCTAGTTTTTCTGTTGTGTTTCTAAGGCCCAAAAATGGTCTGATGCGCCGGCCCAGGAGATGTCATTAACATTAGAGTAGCAGGTGAATGAATGCAACTGACAGGCGACAATATACACACAGTGTGTGAATGGGTGAGGGGGTGCAGGTGGGAGAGGGGGATGAGCTGAAGAATGGCAGCTCCATTATGCAGGCAAAGGCAGCTTGTCTATGCCATTAAGAGCGTTAACGGTGAGAGCATTAGTATCCTGGGCGCAACACCTGACGCAGTCATCTACAAGAACAACCGCAACAACAACAGCAATAGTACCAACAGCAACATCAGCAACAGCAACAGCAACATCAGCAACAACAGCAACAACAGCAACAGCAACACCAACAACAGCGAGGTCAACTTCAGACAAAGGCATGCAAATGCGATTTTCCTGACGAAGTGCAGAGTGACGCAGGCAATGGTTGATGAGGGGGATGGGGGGCTGGAGAGGGAGAAGGGTAGGGAAAAGAGGGGAGGGTATTCAAAAGACTTGTAGCCTGAAAAGAAGTAAGAAAACAACTTTGTGCGCTAAGCAGATGAAGGCAGGCAGCATTTGCATATGGCGGCCGCCCATGCTGGCCAGGAAGTGAAATCAAAAGCTTTTTAAAGGATATTTCATATAATTTCACGCTTAAGAGACAAACGACAGACGACAGACGACGGACAACAGACGTAAGGACATGCTGCCTCTTGCCTGTTGGGTGCTTGTTTGCTTAGCGGCCAAGGGAAAATTGGAAAAAAGTAAAGGAAAAAGAAAAACCGTTGGGCCAAGACTTAAGAGCAGCCGTTGCTTTACTCACGTGCCAGGCCAAGCTGCTTAGAAGAGAGAGCAAAGTATACAGACAGGGACAGGGACAGAGAGAGAGAGAGAAAGAGATAGAGAGAGTGAGTGAGTGGGGGACTGGAGTTGTTGTTGTAGCAAATTTGCATGCGCCTTTTAAATCAATTATTGTTAAATATTTATTTCTTGGCAGTCCATTTTGTGTGCTAGTAGGGGAGAGTCTCGTATTATGCTAACATAAATTACATGATTGATTTCATTCGAGCGCAACAATCGAAGCAGCAGAGCACACACACAGTGCGTAAGCACTAGAAAAAACAATGCCAAAAAAAAAAGTAAAAAAGTAAACAAAATGCAAATACGCTACATTCTTTTGGCTTTCTCTTTAGCTACATCTGCAGCTTTGACTTTGGCTTTGGCTTTGCCTTTAGCTTTTCCTTTGCTTCTTCTTTTAGCTTTTCCTTTGTTTTTAGCTCTTCGACGTCTGTCTGTGGCTTTCGGGGCCTTGATTAAAAAGCTGCTGCATTAGCATATCGTTTAGTATAGTATTCATATACTTATACGCAGCCACTGTCTATAAATACTTGGCAGAACAAGACGTACAAATTTTTGTTCTCTTTTTTAGGTTTGGCTAAAATCAACATAACTTGACTGAAATAAAATAATATTGAAGAGACTTTGAGAGCCAGAAAAAAAGTAAAGAAAATTATGAATAAAAATAAAAATAGATATTGTATATTAATAATATAACAGCTAAAAAGTTGGAACATACTTAAGAGAGCTGCTTTACAGGAGATACAATACATTTCCAATTAATAAAATATAGTTCCAACTCTCTAATCTCTTTTAATCTTATTAATACTTATTCAAGTTAAGATTGGGCTCATTTAAAAAGATAATAATTATAAGATGACCTTAAACATAAACTAAATATATAATACAATGTCATAATATTTAATATAATCCTTAAATTAACATAAATTTTTCCTACAGTTGTAATACTTATTATAAAAATATTTTTATTTTTAAAGGATATTTATTTTATTAAATTTTTGCTCACATATTAAACACAATATTTCCATATTATGTGCTTAATTGTGTAGGTATTCTATTTTAAATTACTTCAAAAAGTTTTATATTAAATTATATTTTGTTATGTATTGATAGTATAAGTGTGCAGCAATTAAATAGAATCAAAGGGAGCTGCTTTACAGAAGCTACAAAACCCATTCGACTTGATTGTGCGAACTCTCGGCTCTCTTTTAGTCATAGAAGAATCATAATAATATTAATTGAAATTTAGGATAAGCCTTAAATGATATCCATAAGTATATATTTAACATTATCTTAATGGACAGTTTAAAAACTTAGAATAAACTAATATTATAGAGAGTATTTAAACATCTACAGTCGTAGTATAATTATATCGTTGTTTTTATTGATGTATTTATTTAATATATTTATTTTCGTTCACATTTTTAACACAATATTTCGCTGTGATGTGTTCAGTTATGTTAAATTTTTTTTTGTTATTGGTAGGGAATGTTTTATATAGGATCCATGGACGCCATGTGCAACGTTGTGTGTATTTTGTGCAGTGGCGCGCGTTGACATCGCCATCAAAATGCTTTGACGTGGTTTTTGATTGACAGGAAACTCATAAATAATTCATGTCATTAAATCATGTTACATTTTATTTTCTTTTTTTTTTTGCCGTTTGTTGCTACAGCTTCTTCTGCAGCAGCAGCAGCAGCAGCAACATCTTCAGCTTCCCCACTGACTACTTGGGTTGGGTTTATGCCACATCCAATGGCATTGAAACGAGTTCTGGATGCTTGTGGAGCGGCAGCAGCAGCTGGAGCAAGTCAACTGTATAGCGACAACTGGAGATTTGGTCAGCTCTTTCAAGGCCTAGAGCAATTAAATGTCAAAAACTGTGCCCACTCCGTGGATCCCCACTCCTTCCCATCCCCATAAATGGGCGCCCATGGATAACTGTAACTCAATTCACTTGGCTCTTGGTTCTCGCCACTCGGATTTTTTTTAATATTTTCTTCTGCTGCTGGAAAAACTTGAAGGAAATAAGTTTTCAATGAATATAATTATGCAAAACAGTTCCAAGCAGAGAGCGTGGGCGGGGCGGAGCGCACAGTACGAAAAAAAACGCATTAAAATTACCAGAACTGACGAAGATGACAAAAAAATAAAAACCAACGAAATATGACAAAAAATGGCATGAAATAAAGCTTGAAAAAGAAGGAGAACAGAGAATGGAGGAGCAAAATAAAAATATATAAAAAATTGTGATATGAAAGCAGCTTGAGCATATTTAAATATTCTCTCTGTCCCGCTGTCATAATATTTTCATATTATTGCTTGTTTTAATTCCTTGTTGCACGTTTTCATATTTCATATTTCGTTTTCTGTTTTGTTTTTGGTTTTCTCTCTTCCTTTGCCTACGCATTTTCCTTTTTCATTTGCTGTCAATTGTGCTTCAAAATAATATTAAAAAAAAAAAGAAAGACTAAAGTTTTTAATTTTTATCAAAGATTTTGCCGGCGCAGTTTTTAATGAAATTTTCGGCCAAAGGATTCTCTGCTGCTGCTCGCTAAATTTGCATAAAATTTCCCGAGCAGCCATTTTTAATTTGTGATTTTTCGCAGCGAGTGTCCTTAAGAAAGTTCTTCCCGACAAACTTTGCGTTTTCCCTTAAATTTTTCCTTTTTCTTTTCGCCGTGCGCTTTTAATTAAAGCAATTTATGAGCTTGTACTAGGCTAGGCTTCTGCTGCTCCTGGTTGTCTTTAAGCTGCCAAATCATTTTAATTGCTTTGCAATTTTTTCGCAGCTTCAGTGCCACGCCCACTTAGCCCTAATATCCATTGTGGTTGGCATTCCTGCTGCTGTTGTCGATGGTGTGCGGCGATAATAATTACACGTCACGCTGCCACGCAATCAAAACATTATTTGTGCAAAATCACGGAGCTGAACTGAAGCGGAAGTGATGAAGGACTTCAGGACTTCAGGACTTCAGAGACTAAAGGACTACAGGACCACAGGACTGCAGGACTGCAGAGCTCTAGGACTTATTGGCTGCACGCGCACCCATTGACGACACCAAAAAGAAAAATGTTTAAAAAATATTTTGTTGCCGCGCCCTCAGCCACCCCCCACCCCAAAGCAAACCATTTGCATTGCACTCGACGCCAGAGCTTTGAGCTCAAAGCCAAAGAACCCAACCCATACCATACCATACCATACCCTGTGCATGCACCCTTCGCACCCAAGCGTCGCTGTTGTCCCTGGGGCCGGCACATCGCGCGTGTTAAATTCAACGCAACGCGTGCGGTCACGTGGCGGTCGAACGGCTGCCTGCCACGCCCACATTTATGATAGCCGCACTGGCAATTGCTGCGATTTCAACAAAACGCTGACAAAACAACGAAACGCGACCAATGCCAATCAACAGCCCGAACGAGTCACAACTCCAGCAAAAATCGCTCAAAATTATGCAAATTGTTTACAATTGGGGTCTGGGTGCGGCTCCACTGAGAGGAAAGAGAGGGAGAGAGAAAGGCAGAGCCTGGTGCAAATTTGCCTAAATGCTCAATATACAGGGACAACTGTGACGCATGTCCTGTCGGTCTGCCTGACTGTCTGTCTATCTGTCTGTCTCTATATCCTGCAGCGACAACTCCAAACTGTTGCACGCAAAACAATGTGACAGAAACATATGTTGCCACAATCAACTGCCACAGTGGCTGCCCCATTCTCACAGGCTGTCTGAAACCCTTTGACAAGCCACGAATTATCGATAACAAAGAGCTTACAAGCTGATGCGGCTATGGCTGTGACTGCGGTTAAGTGATTCCATCGAAATTCCTCTAAAGCTCTTTTTTACAATCACATTTCCTTTCATTTTTCTACAGTAAAATTTTTGACGGTTTACATAATGAATGTCTATAGAAAAATGACTATTAAATATTTAAATTTATTAAAAGATGTTTATTTAAAGATATCTTTATTATATAACCACTTGGAATTATTCAAATATTTTTATATTATTCATTTGTATACTGAGACATATGGAATGGAATATATGGGGGGTTATTGTGTATAAATTTCCTGCATATTAAATATGTCTTTAATTTATCTCGAAAGAATTTTTCCAATATTTTAAAATTAAAAATTACAAATCTAAAAAGGCAATATTTTTGTATACCAAGTCTTAGTAAAAATACCCACTTTATAAATATAACATTTTTAATTCGTCGAATATTAAAACTTGTTTTAATATTTATATATTATATATTATATTATATCTATATCGTATCGCAGGTCTTACAGCAAAAATTGCGTTTATTTGACTATCGCAAAATACGATCAATGTTTTGTTATTGTTGTACTCTGGTGAATATATCTTTCTGTTTGCCGCTATCAATGTCATATACAAAATTTCCGTTCCCATCATTTAGTCCAACCCCTGGGCGAATGTCCACCCCTCGACCGGGACGTGTCGACACACGTCCATGGCCATAAAAGCGCAAACGTTTCAATTCCGATGCGGCTGACAAATGCACAAGAAATTGCGACTGATTCTGCCCCAAAAAATATATATACACTATATTTATTATAATGATAAAAAAAAGAAAAGATGAGCGCGTAGAGAAGAGGAAAACTTTATCTCGATGCTGTCGAGTGTTTTGATTTGTAACGTTTCTCACTTCATTATTATGCAATAAATTCACATGGCATACTCGCTATAATGGTCCAAAAACTTTCACATACACAGGGGCGGGTATTTGCCAAGCAAAAATATCAGAAGGGGGGACGGGGGTTCATGCTGTTTTTGGCAGCGGAAATAGTGCGTGCCGTTGTCGCATCTAATGATCCGTAACATGACAAGGCGCAGATTTTTTATCCGTCTGTCGCAAGACAGCAAAAACAAAAAGCTCCAGCAAGTTTTTGGGTTGTGAAACGCACTAAAGCAAGCTTTTTGGAGCACAGTGTTGCCAACCATATGCTATCAGTATTAAAAGCTACCCTACAGAAGCTTGTTCAAACTGAGAGCTTTGGCGCGCGCAAAAGGGCGCGTTTATCGAAAGCTTTTTGCCATTTTTAGTATGCTTGAATAAAAAGCACACATTGTGCACTTTCATTTATACAAAAACATGCCTAGCGGCATGCAAAAGTTCTCCAGAAAATAAAACACCCCCACCCAGCAGACGACCAAAATGCTTTAGCCCAAAAACCCACCCTTTGTGGCAAGCGTATGAAATACAGAGAGCGCGAGCGGCATTGAGCATAAAAGCCCTCTCATCATGCATATGCATGTATTGGTATGTGAATAAGCTACGCTCCGTTTCGCTTTGCTCAGTTGACGTGCGCTCTCTGAGCAGTGCGATGCCGCATAAGATAAAGAGAAAAAGAGAGTGAGAGAGCGAGCGCGTAGAAACAGAGAGAAAAGCACCAAAAGTTTTCTCTCTCTCTGTGTTTGTGTGTGTGTGCGTGTGTGTGTGACACAAAGAGGAGTGTCAGGCAGCATAAATTTCAGCATACAAAATTCCATAGAGCGGCGACGCGTCGCAGTCGCAGTCGCAGTTCGAAGTATAACAAAAAAAATAAAAGAATAAAGAAATCAAAAATATAAAAGAAACGGCAAGTTTTTCGGCGAGTTGTTCGCAGAAAATCCATAAAAATGAAAGAAGCGAGTGTAAATATTCAAATGGAAATATGAATGCGCAAAAAGTTCCTCTAGTGTTTAGTTCAAATTTGTAAATAAAAGTAAGCGCTATAAGAAATCTATATCGAAAGCGGAAAATGCCGCACCAATGGGGTCTATGATACGGAATCTCAATCAGAATCTGTATCAAAAATCTGTGAATACCAGTGTGCCTATATCTCTCTATGTGTGTGTGTGTGTGTGTTGTGCCCATGTGTGTATGTTTGTGTGTGTGAATACGCCGAGGCCGAGTGTGTGCCCAAGTGGCGCTGCGTATAAATCAAACAAGTTTCTATATAAGAAATAAAACGCAAAGAACGCAGCAAAAAAGAAAAGCAACACACACACTCACACACACACACACACGCGCGCGCGGGGATGCTAAGGAAAAATCCAAATAAAATAGATGCC
>JBANCZ010001487.1:0-21312 GCA_037040025.1 Sphaerogastrella javana | reverse complement strand
CACACATACACTATGTATACACTTTTCTGTTTTTCTCTCTTTTTCTCTCACTCTCTCTCTTTCTCTATCTCTCTCTCTTTCTCGTTTTCTTTCTCTTTCTCTGTGTTTGTTTGCTTGTTGTCGGTTTGTGCATAATGATTTTCGGTATCAAATTACATTGGTTAGGGGTTTTTAGTATGTATTTTATTTGCAGTTTTGCTGTTTTTTCCTCCTTTTTTAGTTATTGTTGTTGTTGTTGTTGTTGTTGTTGCTGTTGTCGACGCTGCTGTCGTCTTCCTGCTTAATTTGATGCGCTCGTGCCGTCGTTCAGTCCGTCCATTTGTTGTCCCTGCCGTCCGATTTGTCTTTGGCTCTGCAACGGATGCAGTTCTTTGGCTCTGCAGCTTTAGATCTCCTTTTGCCACCACACACTCCACACTCTTCACTATGTTTGTCTCGTGGCAAGGTCTGTCGCCTGTCGCTTGTCTCCATGCCACTCTCTGCCCCCTCACCCAGCCCACTTTGCTTTGCTTTGCTTTCAATTTAATCGCACAACGAAATTATTTACTAGCTCTAAGTCTCCAGATAATGAGCCACAATTTCGCCTGTGCCTCTAATGCAGGGCTCTTAAGTTCGAAATTACTGACCAAAATTTGGCAGTGGGTAAATAAATCAGTTCACTTTAGATGTGCTCAGATTAGTTAATACCATGCATTATTTAGTATACAATAGATCTAATTTATATTCTAGCAGAACACAATTTTTCATTTTACACAAAATTTTTTGTGAATTTCTCTGGATTGTTTTATTGAATGTATACTATTTAATTTTAATTGCCGCCAGATGTCGAGTTGATAAAGATTTTGTGTCTTATATGATCAGCTGATCTCACGCCTTATCTATAAGCTTTTTAAAATACTATATAGATGCAGTTTTATTAGTTTTGTTTTCAACTTAATCATCAAAAATTTGATTTCTCATAATATTCCCTACAAAATCAGTTTTACGTTTTTAAATTATATATAGATGTAGTTCCATTAGTTCAGGTTTCGGAATAAAATTGATATATATTAATTAAAAGTTATATGTATATATATTATATTCAATACAAAATATTTTCATATATTTTATGATCATCTTTCATTAACCTCGAGTTACAAATGACTATCTTCTGGCTTTTGTTTCGTCTCAATACATATATCAATTGAGTTTATTATAAAATCCAATATTATAAATATAATGTGAGAGTTAGTATAAAATATAATTTTAGTCAAATATATACCGTTGATTATCTGTAATAGTTTATATTGTATGCTCGCATGAACTACTTGAAATGATGCTAATCCACATAATCCCGGCTGAAGCCTGGCTTATCACCTAGAGCCAAGCACATGAGTACGCATTGTTATGGGCACAATTCTAATGTACGCACAGGTGTTCAATAATAGCTCACACACACAAACGCATACACACACACACCAACACACACAAAAAGGCAATGCGAAGTAAAAAAAACCCAAGAAAACCCAAAGCAAAACAAATCCAAGAATACAAAGACAAGAGAAGGGAGTACAAGAGTGAGCCAGAGAGAGAGAGAGAGAGAGAGAGGGAGAGAGAGATAGATAGATAGAGAGAGGGAGAAAGAGAGAGCTAGAGCGAATTAGAGAAGCCAAGAGTGAGCGAGCGAGAGAGGTTGAGTGAGATAGAAACAGCTAGAGAGGGAAACTATTTGTAGGAGCCATTTGGTGCAGGGTTCGGCCCTTTGCACTTATAGGTATAGGCATAGGTGTGTGTTTGTGTATGCAGGGGTGTATCTGCTTGCAGCCATGTGTGTGAGTGTGTGTGTGTGTGTGAGTGTGTAATCAGAATCAGTATCCCACAAGACAAACACACGCACAAATTGAATAAATCTTGAAGCACTCTGTGCGCACCCTGGTGCGTTGCAGTGCTGTCTTCCCGCTCCTCTCTCTCTCTCTCAACTGCTCGTGCAGGCTCGCTCTCCCGTTTTCTCTCTCTCTGTTTCTCTCTCTCTCTTTCTTTCTTTCTCTCTCTGTTTCACTCCCTCTCTCTCACTTTTTTCCCTTTCTCTTTCCAGTTGTGTCTTTTTTCGAGCCTTTGTTGTGATTTAATATTTCGGTTTATCAACTTCATTTCACCCTCTTGGCAGTGTTGTTGTTATTGCTTCTTCTTTTATTTGGGCTACCAACATGCAATAAGAAAAACAAGAAGAAGACAACAGCAACAGAAGTAGAAGTAGAAGAAGAAAAAGAAGTAGAAGAAGAAGCACCAACTGTGCGCTGTGTCTGCGCTTAATGCATTTAACTTAACGTCATCATCGTCTCTCTTCTGTATGTGTATGTTTTTTTATGTGTAGAGCTGCAATTGTTGTTGTTGGCAGGTTACCGCAATCTGAATGTGTTGTTTGGGGTGAGCGTAGGCTCTCACAGTGTTGCCATATTGTGCGAAAAGGGCATTTAAAATGTATTCATTATAATAATTTATAAATTAATATATTTTTGTTTAAATGATAGTAAAATTCAGCATTGCTTTATCTTATTTTATTCTTAATTTCTAAGACTTTTCTCTGTTAATTTGACTAGAACCTGCTGTGAACGATCTGGCAACCCTTCCCTTAACCCTTCTCTGATTTGTCTTTAGTGCTGGCAAACTCCCTCGCACCTGCAAACTCTATGCTCTTCGATTTCTCCCCTTTACTGTCGATCACTCTTTCGAACTCGCTCTCTTTCCTTCTCTCTCCCCCTCTTGATAGATAGAAATGTTACCCTAGAGTAATCTCTGATACCCTAACCTCACCCTCAGGAGATCATACAGTCGCTCAGTTCGACTTCATGACCAGCTGTTGAGTTTTTACTACGTAGACAAGTTTGTCCTATGCTGAGTCTGTTCATTCTACTATTGCAGTTGGTTCTTTTCTGGCTCTGTTGTGTCTTCTTCTGTGCCTTCTGTGCTTCTTCTTCGTCGCGTGTATGACATGTGAGTTGCACGTTTTGTCGATTTTCAAATTGAGGCAACGTCTCGGCACTCGACGTTGTCTTCGACTCGTGCAATCAAACTGAGAGCAGTTTCAGCTGTGCGTCTTCTGGCTCTGGCTATGGCTCTGGCTCTGGCTCTGGCTCCGGCTCTGGCTATGGCTCTTGCTTTGGGTCTGGGTCTGGGTTTTGGTTTAGGTCTGGGCATTTGGGTCCGTTCATGCTATGTTCATACATATAGAACTATATGTATGTATATATCGGTGTTAAGACCTATGGGTACCTGTCAGTCAAAATGCGTTTTACAACAGTTTTATTTCTTCTTCTTCCTCTTCTTGCTGTGTTTTGTTTTCTTCAATTCTTATTGCTCTTTCTCTTTCGATTCGTTGCCCATTTGGTAACCCGTATCATTGTTGTTGTTGTTGTTGTTGTTGTTATTGTTATTGTAACACGATTTTATTTTCATTTTCAGTGTTGGCCCTCTCTTCCCTTCGATCTATGAGCAATCTGTCTTTTGAGTGCAAAAGCAACAACAACAACCACAAACAGACAATCAATTTCATTTATTTTCAGGTTTTCTTTTTGTTGCCTCCTCCTTCTCTTTCTCCCCCTCCCCATCATTCTCCCTTGCTTTTGTTATTGTTGTTGTTGCTTTTTGTTTTATAAAGATTCGACAGCTACTACTGTATGGTAATCTATGACAGTTACAAAAATCTCTATTGTGATCTATGGATATTTTGATTGCTTTGAAACGAAAATTGCAAAAGGGACGGACAGACAGATAGACAAATGGACAGACAAGAGCACATAAATGATATAATTGCAGCATATTACAATAGAATGAAATTGAATTAGTATAGAGAGTGTGTATTAAACATATTATATTGAAATTTATAGTATGACATTGCATGAAATTTTTACTATAAATTATAGCTCAGATATTGTATATTCTTTTATACAAAGTAAATGAGTTTGAGTCACAATAATGCATATTACAATAATAAGATCTATATAATGCATTGAATAAATACATATAGTCGGCTAAGGAGATATATTCTTTATGTCTCAGCTTTTTTACTTGATGCTGCTCGTTTAGAACCCCCTCCTCCCACTCTCCATGGCACTCCCATGCAAGTGGCATGCACATTTGCGTTGCCACACAATAAAATGTCATAAATTATACGCTCCGAGCTAAAGAAAATAAAAGCACATACAACGCATGGGCCATCATAAAATATACAATAATAAAGATCAAATACAACAACAAGGAACAGACTGCGGACTGATCATTAATTAATGAACATGATCAACTGAGGCAGCTTCAGCTTCAGCTTCTGCCCCAACTCGCATGCGAGCTAAGTTCTGGCCCAGGCCATTAGAATGCAACATGTCGTCGTCGTTTTCGACTGTGTCGAACACAGATATTGCCATATACAACCCATTAATATATACACACACACACACACACACACACACACTCGCACACGTATATTTTATTTCTCTTTGTTTACAAAACAAAATGTAAACAAAACTTTTCTTTAGCCACAGCGATTGAAAGTATTTGCTGCTCATACACAAGCTTCAACAAAAAAAAAAATAAAACACAGCGTTAAAGCAAAAGGGCAGAGGCTGCTGCAAGGCACACACACACACACACACTTAGACAGGGGTACTCAGAATCTGGGGCAACCAAGCTGGGGGCCTTTTTTCATTCCGCTGTTCACCAGCTTGCATAAGCAGGCTGAGGATGGGCTGACACTGAGCGTATTCAAACCATGGCACAGGGGAGTAGACAAACGGGAAAGGGGGCAGCAGAAGCAGTGGCCGCCGCGTTACGCACCGAAAAAAGTTTCATAGAAAACAAATACGAGCATGTTGAAAAATCAAAGCAAAGCCTTTGGTCAGTTGATAGACTAGGGGCTACCCTGTGCATTAATACATATGCTAGATTACTTTAGGAAATATAGTAAATATTACTTTTTTGTATACCATTTAAATTGATCTTCATTATTCATATAGTAGACAGTAGGATACCCTGTTTGTGAATATATATTCTATAATAGTATGTCTAATGTTCTTAACGATAGCAATTTTAATGGATTTTTTAAAATTAATTTTGATAGACTGAAGGCTTCGCAGGTTAGAAATATTTCACAAAAAATTTGAACATATATATATATTCTATATTATTTACTCTTTCATTTCTTGATCAAAAATAATATGCAAAAATTTATTTGGAATTTTTTGTAAATAGTTGATCTTTTTTTGATAGACTGCTGCATTGTTTATTAATATATTCTATTCTAAAACTATTATTTCTGTGTAAATATTCAAATATTTCTAATCAACAATAGTAAAAGCATCGAATTTTATTTAGATTACTTCTCAATTCATATTTCTTTTCTATGCCAAATCTTCATTATAAGGAAATGGAAAGTCTCGCTCTCTACAGTTCTCCTTGACTGTTAGTACAGGGTATACTTGTGTGCCATAATATCCATTTGAATGCCTTGCAGTAGCTGCTGCAGTTTGATTGACAGCTGCTGCAGCTTGGCGAGTGCTTGCGCTGCCTTCTATATATTTTTCCCTGATATTTTGTTGTATTTCGTATTTGTTGTATTTATCTGCGACTGCTTCGACAAAGTTTGCTTCTAATGACATTCACTTAATGTGGATGTTGTTGCTTTTGTTGCTGTTGTTGCTTTTGTTGCTTTTGTTGCTTTGGGCGTGTTGTCATTTTTTTAAGATTTTTTTTTTTTTGGTTTTTGGGTCAATCATTATCGTCATGTCAAGTTGAGCAGCACGCAGTTTGCACGGTTACGCGGATGATAGAACTGTCTAAGCTGGAGCTGTGATGCCTGGTCATGTCATGCAAGAGATTTCACTTTCATTGCCTGGGTTGCAATGGGGATTGAGGTTTTGGGGGCTGCAGCACACAAACACAAACACACACATGAATTGTAATGCATGTGCTTGTGCGCAATGTATGCATATCAGTTTACATTGACAGACATATTAATTTCAATGTTTGACCCCAAGAAAACCTGAAAGGTAAAGGGTCAGTTGGGCTGATGCTGCCTGCCTGCCTGGCTGCCTGACTGCCTGACTGCCTGGCTGCCTGCCTAAAGGGGCCTCTCTCTGCCCTATTGAATTACCATATGAGGTACAAGCGCACCGTGTGTCCACAGAGTGCCCATTATCTAGTCAAACAAATGTTCCACAGCAAATCTTAGACGGCAATAGAAACGTCAACCCTGGCAAAGAGCAAAATTTATATATTTGTATGTATACAGAATATATGTTCTGTTGCATGTAGCTTGTGTAGCCTGGAACTCAACTCGCTCTGTGGCTCTTTGCTGTGGCTGTGGCTGTGGCTGTGGCATGATAGATCACCCCATAGACAAATACAGACAGGTGAAACTTGTCAGTCAGTCGCCAGGCTGGCAGGCGGACACCACGGACAGCATGGACAGCCTAGACAAGAGCAGACAAGACAAGACAATTCAGTGTAGAAGACTCTGACAAAAAAATAGTAACAACAACAACAACAACAACAAACTAGAAAAGCGAAGAAAAGGGTCGCAGAGCGTCCTACGCCAACAAACAAATAAACAAACAGAGTAAAAAATACTGAAAGCGAGACCCAATAGATGTGACAGCAAAGGGCCCTGAAAAAAAACAGAAAGAAAAATAATATATATACACGTATGAAGAGATGCAGAGACAGAGAGAGTGTGTGTGAGAGAGAGAGGGGGGTGTGAGAGGTTGCCGGAGCCCTGTGCACATTTAGCAAAAGTGAGCTCGACCGTCTGCTTATCGCACTGTAAAAACAAAGACGTCGAAAAGGGATCATGTAGCCTCAGCCTAGGCTCAGCGCGATGAACCCGAACCAAGAAAAGAAATACAAGAAAAAAGACTGAACTCGAACCCGAACCCGAATCCGTAAACTGTAAACCTAGGCCGTAACACACTTGCATCGTGTGCTGGGCACAAGTGCGTATACAGATTTCGATTTAGATTCAGAAATCAGATTTAGGTTCGACCTGAACCGATTCAATGATTCTGAGCTCGAACTCGAACCCGATTTCGAAATTTTGGTTCGACTCCTTGGCGATTATAGTGTCTCAGGCTATTGCCCCTGTGTCTAGATCATCTTGTCTCACAGTTTTATGTTAATTTCTGTATTCATTAATGCATATTTATCACGCGCTCTACAGCTTTTTACGATCGTCTCTGGATCGAGCCTGAGTCTGACTCAACTTGTCTTGATTGTCACCTATTTAGTTTTGCGCAGCTACCACTTCGCCTCTTCCCCTCCCTCTCCGCAACCTCTCACTCCAACGCTGTTGTTGATGATCTCCGATCTTCTGTTGCTTTGTCAACTTGGGTCTGCATCGCTTTTTTTTATGGCCATGTTTAATATCTCTATAAATCCATTTTAGTTGACCGTTTGTGGATTTTTACGATTTTACGAGCTGCCTGTGTGCGTATTATACACTTGCTACCATAATACAAAGGGCTCCCAACATATAAATGTTCCATAGTAGGCATCTATTATGATTCATGTACCTCTGGCAGGGGTTGAAGTCTCGGGGTATAGGGTAAAGAAAGAAAAATAAACACCTGCAAAACCCTGCTCAAAATGGCTGCACTGGGTAACGGCAATTAAATGCGATTGGTGGCAACTAGAACGTAGTTGATGAAGGCAAAGATTATGATCAATTTTATTAAATCATTATAAATGACTAAATAAAAACTATTTTATAATATTGAGTGTGTTTTAAGCAATTATTACTCTATTATTCTATTTAAAAATGTTTGTTTACGGTTTACTAGATTTTTGTAGCTTTCCAGCTATAGTAAATGAATTTAAGGAAATCGGTCTGATAGACTAAAGAATATAACCATGGGAAGCTATTGCAGGTGGCAATCGACTGGTCGACATTATTTTGATGACAGTGTGAACTCCCAATGGAACTGATAGTTGGACTTAATACTGAACTTTATGGTTTAACTCCAAGAGATTAAAAAGCATTGCTTGAATAGTGTTCAGGCTCGAACCAAAGCCATCTCATTCGCACATACACACAGTGCAGGCCATTAACAACAAGGTGTCAATTGCACAAGACAAGAAGAAGCAGAAGAAGAAGTAGGAGAGGAGGAGGAGGAGTAGAAGAAGAAAAGGCGCAGCCAAATGCAAAGCAATCGAAAAGCAATTTGTCGAGGCGGCTCTCTATGGGAGATTGGCAGGCGACTTGTCACATTAACACAGAGCCAAAGCTGGGCAAGCTTAAAAGTAAAAGTGAGATGCCACTTGCCACTTGCCGCTTTGCCACTTGCCACAGTGGCAGTTGCACATATATTTACATTTGAGGCAGCTTGACTTACTAACTGACTGATCGACTGGCAACAAACAAACAACAACAACGACAACAACAAACGGCAGCAGTAAACAGGCAACAAAAGTGAGTTGCAGTCTGGTTAGTTATAATTTGTGGTGCAACAAGTTCCATGCGACTGCTTCCAATTATGGCGAGGATCTGCTTGCCTCGTTTGCGCTTACAACATGCGGCCAAAATAGTCAACTGCCTGTTGGCCAAACAACAAGCCAGCCTGGCTTAGACTGCACGGCGGCAACAAGCTGCACCTTCATTTGACCAAACCTGCGTATACGCTGCCCGGGCCAAGCTATAATCATATGGCTTAGATGCAGCCTGATCTTTTGGTTAACCTCATGCATAGACACAGAAATTCTTAATTATAGTTGATTTATTTAATAAGCCAGCTTTATGCCATATATCTGCCATATATATCTGGCTCTAACTTTGTCGCTCTCTCTCTTACCCTCTCTCTCTCTCTCCTTCTCTTACCGTCTCTCTCTCTCTCCCTCTCTCTATCTTTCTGTCTTTCTGTCTGTCTCTTTTGTTTTTGAGCTCCTTGTGGCTTGGACTTGCTATTGTTTTTGTTGTTGATTTTCGTGCACTTTAATTAAATTGTTATGTAAATTCCACTTGTCGTTGTAATAGCAGCAGCAGCAGTTGTTGCCATTGTTGTTATTGTTAATGTTATTTTGGTTATACATATATATATATACGTGTGTGTGTGTATTTTTGTATTGCATTTGGCCATATAATTTTGCATCTTTATTAGAGCAGCAAGTGCGCTTTATTGGCTGCTCAGCGTCACATAGAGATTTTCATATTCAGACATTTACAATTTACAATTGTTGGCCTAAAGCCAAGAGTTTATGCCATGTTAATAGTCTTAAGCAGACAATCTGCTGCAATTATTTGCCACATATAATATATAATAAACGCACTCTAATATTATAATAATGCAGAGCTTGAATTTCAACTTTATGCTCTCTCGTTCATCAATCATGTTCGTTGAGTTTAAGATGAAATTTCTATATTTTCCATATATAATATATATATGTTTATATATGTCTAGTTTAGGCACAATTAATATGAGTTGGGTTTTTGTTTTTGTTGTTCCAACTTTTGTTGTAGTAAATTCAGGTCAAGCGTTTTCTCTGTCCATGTTTTCATTTTCATCTTGAGATGTTTTTTTTTTTTTGTTTTTTTGGGGGCTCTGCCTCAATTATCTAATTTTCAAATTAACAGCTGCAACTGCGCCGCAGGCTGTGGCAGCTACACTTCAAAATGACTCCCCTCCCTTCTTCGCCATCCCTCTAGCACTCACTCATTCCACTTCGCTCTCTGACTGCTGCAGTTGTCGAAAATTATGCCCCAGTTGAACTCTGCTTTGCCCTTAGAACTTGCTGATAACATTTAATTGGATTTTGATTGTAATGCGAGTCGGGGTGATTCGGGGCGAGTCGAGGGAGACTCGAGTCGAGTCGAGTCGAGCGTTGAGTCAAGTGAAAGCCACGCTTATCAGGCCCAAGCAAATGCCCATAAACTAAGCAACAAATGCGTATCAAATTCCAAGTCTCTCTCTCTCTCTCTCACTCTCTTTCTTCAAAAAGGCAATAAAAATAAAACAAAAACATTTGTTCAGCCACGCCCCCTTCCCCCTTTGACTGCAATGCATACCACTTCTATGGTTTTCCTTTTTTAAGCCTATAACCCACCTGCGTTTGAATTTTTGTTATTGTTTTTTTTTTGCACCTCCAAAGGCGTGAATCATGCAAATGAGATGAAAAAATGCCAGTGTGTGAGTGTGTGTGTGTGTGTGAGTGTCTGTATGAGTGTATGAAAATGTGTGAGTGAGTGTGTGTTAGTGTATGTGTGTTAGTGTATGTGTGTTAGTGTAAGTGTGTTGTTATCCGTCGAAAGGCCGCAACAAGTGAATTAGTCATCATTAGTGAAAAATTGCACTAGTGAAAAAGCCGTCGTTGAGTAGCTGCACAAATTCCTAAAGCATAAGTAACACTCTGTTTACAAGCTAGTCAAAAAATATAAAAAAAAAATATATGCATATAAAAAAATTTAAAAAAAAAAACAAAGAATTGCTGATGAAATACTGTAACTATGATCATAAGCGACATGCAGATGCGCTACTTACACAACTGAAATTAGCAGGATTAGAAAATACTGCATTAAATGTATAGAGAATGTTACAAAATGTTCAAAAAAAAATATTTTATAAAATACAATTTCATTTCACATAAATATTTCATAAAACTTGTATTCAACATAATTAATATAATTCACTAAAATTTGTACATAGAAAATGTTAGTGGCATTTGCAAATTATTATTATTATATTATTCGAATCAGTATTTTTAACCGCTTTAATTTACCTTAAATATCGATACTTTTAATCGATATTTTGGCGTTACGCAGCTTTTGGATTATTCTTATATATATCATCTCTATCTGTAACGCAAACACAATTTAAATATATACCTTAAATTAAGAATATCCATTCAATTTGATTGAAATCTCAAATAGGGTTTGCGTAACAAGCTTTAAATCTTTAAGATCCTTAGAACGTAGCAGACTTAAATTAAATTTAAATGAAAGAATTAGTATTGAATATAAGCATAAATTAAATACAAATTAAATTAATCAATTAAATACAAAGCAAATATTTATTTAAATAATAATCTATTATATTTCAGAATATTTTTGCTTGACAGAAGACTTTGAAAATATAGTACATTGAAAAACATATTTCTTATTTTATTTATTAATTACTAGGAGGTATTATCCCTAATAATGAAATCCATTTGAAGCTTACACTCTTAGCTGATACCCCATACACTGTATACTCTACAAAATGAGGCATAAAATGCGCAACAAGCTCAGCCTACAACATGCAACATGGAAACGAACAAATGTGTTCGCCTCCAATAGGGCAAATTCGTTTTAGGCTGCACAAAAAAAAATAGAAAAATTTACAAAAAAATAGATAGAAACGGCAGCAGCAGTCACTTGGGGTCAGAAGGGGAGAGGGGCAGTGACAGCCGTTGGCGTGGCATGCCTCAAGTTGAAGTGCAACCGAATGCGAACGGCTGCGCATGCGCAGAGCACACGAAACACAGGCGTAGAGAGGAAAGGGAAAGAGTAATGCAGAGAGAAGCAAAAGGAGTTGGAGTTAAAGTTGGCGTAGTTAAAGGAGAAGGAGAAGATGGAAACAGAGATGACGCTCTTCTGGCAGAACGACATAGCAAGTAAGACAGAGAGAGAAGGAGCGACCCGTACGGCTTATTTATGGCCTTTGGGCTCGGGCATTGGTTTAGCTCTTTAGGTTCATTGGCTCCTCTGGCCTGCCTTTTGTCGAAATGCATTTATGGTTTCTACTCTTCCAGTTCATTTTGTTTGTGTGTGTGTGTGTATATATATTTTTTTGTATTTATTTTCTTTATTATTGCGTACGAATAAGAGGCAGGCTGAAGCAGACGAAGAGAAAATTTCACAAGCGTCGCCAGTTTGTCTGGCGCGACTCGAGCAGCGACTGGAGCTGTATATCGAGACGGAGATTGAGACTGAGGCCCATGGCCCATGGCCAGACTCAGACCCAGACCCAGACCGAGAGCGAGACCGAGACCGAGACTCAGGCTGAGGTCTGAGGTCTGAGTCTGAGTCCATTTATGCGCTGGTTATCTTGCCTTTCTTTTTGGGCTCTGCCACAGCCCTGAGTCACATTGTTGTTGCCACACAAAGGCGCTGCATGTAGCAAGAGTTCTTAACTGCTGCTGATGCTGCTGCTGCTGCTGCTGTTTTCTTTTGAGTTTATTTACCTCCAGCAACAACAACAACATCATCATTAACTTCGTGATCAGCGTCATCATCCTCATCATAACGATGCAGCATGATCAGCTCGCTGATCTCTATGCCATTGTGAGTAGTTTTTTTGGGTTATCCTTTATACATTTATTTTTGTATTTTTTTTTTTTTGTTTGTTCTTTCTTTTACTTCTCATTTTTGCACTTTAACGCTTATCTTGATTTCAATGCGCTCTGCCGTTTGGGCATTTTATTATTATGATCGTCTTTTTTTCTTATACATTGCTTAGGTATACATGTACACACATATGAATAAGATACATATATATATATATATATAATTAGTAGAAGGATCGTAAATGCTTATCGCTAGCATCGCGTTTTTCCTTTTTTTTTTATTGATTTCATACCTTTTGCTTTCGCTTTAGCTCTATATCAAATTACTGTTTCGCAGGGTCTTGACTTTTTAGAGGCAAAGAACATGTGTAGCTGCAATATATGTATATATATATATATATATATATATATATATATTCGAACATATACATATAGTCTGGCGTATCTGTAGCTAGATTTCTTTGCCTGATTGCACATTTGTAGGCCTAATTGCCGGATGTTTATCTATCTATAAGAAATACTAAGTTCTCATAGATGCAATGATAATGATGCAACGCCTATTTGTATAATTTGTTAAGCAATAATGTTTTTCTCACACCGACCCCTAGACACTATATAGTATACACTAGGGGCAAAGAGTTGCTGATTTTCCCGCATTTTCTTAAATAAACAATGAAGTGCTTCAAGGGCGTGGCACAAGACAGCGACAAACCCACGCTTCAATATTTGATTGCTTCTTTAAGACGGACGCCCTAACCGAAAATCATATATATGTATCAAAAAAGAAGAAGCACAGAATGGGAGAGAACCCTAGAAGACCGTAGCGAGCACCCTATTACTGGTGTTCACTGAGTGCGCAGAATGGCGTGAAAACGCTTGTATTTGGCCAAGACAATTAGCGTATGTATAGGATTGTTAGCCAGCTTTGAGTTTGGGTTCTTCCAACAAGCGAATAGGTCATGCTCGACTGCGCAGACACGCTGCAAGTTCTTCTACATCGAGTGTAAGAAATCCCAGCTTAAAGCGATTCAAGCAACAACAACAACAAAAACATCAACAACAAATTATGAAATGTGGTTATGTATGCTGGTCTTTTGTGGTCGTGTGTGGCATTTACTTCTATATATACATGTGCTATAGTACTTGTCGATTTTGTTAATTTCTTGTCAAGTTCTCACGCAAAAGTCTTCACAAATGCATCAGTTCGTGCCGGCCCATTGGGTTTTTGGTTGAGCTTCAGTGCATACGACAATATTTAATCATAAAATAAATGCAAAATGAAAAATAAAAACATAAATGAAATGAAGAAAAAATAAATATAAAAAGAGTAAAAGAAGAACTGGAACAACGCCTTATAAAGAAGCTTCATTCAGTTCTCGTGCGTGGGAATATTTTGCATGATTTTAAATGCCTTGTAATGATGTGTACTATTCGTATTTATTAGAATGCTTGATCAAGTGGAAATTGGTTATATAAGCGTATTTATGAATACATAAATACATACATATAAACCAAAAAATACAATATGATTCATAGGGTCCCCTTACGGTACACTTGACCTCATTCCGTGTTGAGGATTTTTCTGTGGAACTTTCCCTTTTTTCGGTCAGATTCTTTATATAATCCACAACCACAAAATACAGCTTGTGCGTGTTCCAGAGATTAACACCATTGGCAGCGGGGAATGAGAGGGCTCTCATCTTAACCCATTTCACAAACAACTGCCAAATGATGTGGGCTCTCTTAAATGCCAAATCACGCGGAGAGACAGAGTGAGATGGAGAGAGGTAGAGCGAGGGAGTGAGAGATAGTGGGATATTTCATTCCTGGCACTTTAGTGCAAGGATCATTAAGCAATACATAATCCAATTAGCACTGCATCCTCCACCTGTTCCAGCCAGCGCTAAACAGATGCAAACAAAGGCAACAAAACAACAGCAACAACAACAATAACAGCAACAACAAATATGAAAGAAAAGGTTTAATATTTTGTTAAGTAAACGAAGCAGAAATTTATTTCAACGACGAAACCTGCTAAGCACTTAAACAAACAACTGATCACGTTCACGATCACGATCACGATCAATATACCCCAGCTCCTGTCGCTACTTCTGCCTCTTTCTTGCTCCGACCAGGATCAACAATGGCAAATGACAGGCAGGCAGAAATTTTTACTTTTACTCTCAAATGTGCTGAATTGTAGCTGCTGTCTTTGATTGATGTTAGACAGGGGCCTCCCTTTTATGATATCTGATATTTAATGAACAGAAACGGAAAAACTGAAAATGGAAAATCGAAAAAAAAAAACTGAAAGAAATGCCAATTTTACTAAAAATGACACGCAAATGGCAAAAGGTAAAGGTAAACACAGCAAAAAGAAACACACAGAGAAAGAGATAGAATAAAAGAGAGACAGGTAGAACAACTCGGGCACAATGCATCCTGCAATGTTTAGAGATTATCCTCTGTGGCCCTTTGGCTGATCAATATGTCTACAATTAAGTTGCTCACGAATTCGTTATTAGGGGTCAGTCAATTGATAGCACAACAGATAGAGCCAGATAAATTGCGTGAGCCCCGACCAGGCATCCCGACAACCAGACAAACAGAGAACCATAGGGATCAGGCATAATCATTATAGACTGCAGGTACTTGTATTGGTATTTTGTATCGTAAACTATGCAGATTATTTAACCCCGCCGAATCATGTATGTCGTGAGTACACTAAGCGAAATATTATGCGATATTTATGAAGTTATAGTTGGAATGAACTCTACGCAGCTGTCACATTCGAATCTCCAATTTAAATAGTCTTTATATTGCAAACAACAACAATTAAAATATAATATTCACTACATAAGACAACGATTATAATATAACTGTTAAAATAGGTTTTATTTCAACAGTTTCCTTTCTTTAAATGCAAGTCATATTCGACACCGTAAAGGTTTTCGGTGCTACAGGGTTTTCTTTACTATTAGTAACTGCTTTTTGCGCTCAGTGTACTGTAATTTTGCATAGCGCAGTGCAGCTCAATCAAACCCATAGAGCACTGCACTCACCTCTACCTATATAGAATAGGCCACATGTCGAAGAGTTCGTCAGGCTTAACCCTAAGCTGTCACTGTCATTGTCATTGTCATTGTGACAATGGTTGGTACTGGCTTGGTAATTGGCAGTAGGCGCGAAAAGCGAAAACGCGAAAAACCCAAGGAAAAATAGAGGCGTGTGAAAATGATTTCAGTCAGTCACTGCGATCGAAAGGTTCCTTTTGCGCTGAAACTCAAACTAATTTGATTTAAAAGAACGTGAGAACGTGCAACGCAATGCAACAAATTGCCAAAGAGGTGAGGTGCATGCGTAAGTGATACCCTACATATATTGGGCATTGTATGGCCAGGTACCTCTGATTTACCTTTGGTTTACACTACGTATCTAGGGGTGCTCGGAGTAGCGTTAAATTTGATTAGACTGTGCGTAACACTGACAGGTTGCTGAATAGAGCTGTACGCACTATTTTGCTGACAGTGCCTTGCATAATTATACCTACATACTCGATGTGATGCGATGCCCTTCGTCATGGTTGAATGCATCTGCAGCAGTTCTAGTTTATGGTATGATGGTGTATTTTCTAAATTCCAGCAATATTTGCGGCATTCAATTTCATATAAATATGTTGCACACACTTCAACATGTCATATGCATCAAACTTTTATGGGTTTTTAACTGCAAACGCCAACTGGGTCTGGTTCTGGGTCTACGCAGACCAGAGAGAGAGAGAGAGAGAGATCTGTATTTCCTAGAACGCACGTGTTGCTCAAGTGTTTGCCTCATTTTTGTTGTTGTGTTTTTTTATAAAAATAAATCAAGCCAGGAGAAACAGTGTAGAAAAACTAAGGAGAACTAAGGGCTGAGGACTGAGTGCGACTCGTACGACTCGTCACCCAAGTCGAAACTAATTTTATGCATGACTTTTTACACATTCCAACAATATTTTCACTCACTGTAATGTATCCAAATGACAGCCACTTCAGTTTCGTCTTGTTTGGTTCTCTTCTGTTCTGTTCTATACTTGAGCATTTTTACGGCCACATAAAAATTCCTTCTTCGTTCGTTCGTTCGTTTTTTTTCTTTTTGTTTTTTGTTTGGTTGTTGTTTCTGGTTGGTTTTTTGTTTTTAGCATTTTATGCACAGTTAAGTTAATCTGCTCTAAGCGTACTTAACAGCTCTGGCCCCGACACCCTGACACCCCGACTCCGACTCCGATACCGACTACGACCTCGAGCCATCCCCGAGAGTCCACAGGCATGTGTCATCCACTCGACACTTTGGCATCTTGTGCCTCTGGCATGTGACACGTGAGACGCCTCGGTCTTGCCTCTGGTCCGTGACACAGTTGAGGCAACTCAACTGGACCCACTTGAGAACTATTTTACAACAACAAGAATTACTACTACTACAAAAAGGGAAAGGTTTATGTGTGTCTTTTTGGCCTTATGGTCTTAACGATTTCCATTTACATTTCAAATTCGATTTTCGCATATGTTTTGTAGTGCCACAACGCGTTGGTCCTTGCCGCAGCATAGATTTTTGATGGATGAACAGCGGGAGTGTAAACTGGGAATTCTAGAATGGACTTTGCATATGTAATGCTTTTAAATTGTCAATATACGATTGTGTTTACCATTAGCATGAATTCCCAAGGGCATCATTAGAGGAATGCCCCTAATTTAGTTAGCATAGGCGATAATCGGTTGATACAATTGACTATAATATACTATATAGAATTAGACATACTAATATATGATTTGATAATACTTAGTATTTTACTAGAAGTAGCTACTACTGGCAATAGTAATACTAACTTCTGTATATCTTAGAATCTCCCACACCTTTCCCTTCTGCTGATGTGTTTCTTCAAGAAGACATTTGGAATGTCAAATGTGCAAAATGCTATTTAAAGTGATGGATGGTAATACATAACTATTACTTCTTTTAGCTCTTGTAATAGCACAGCTTCCACTTGTAAAACCAGAATAGTTCTACTTGTTGCAACTGTCCTTAATCCCTTTGAAGAGTGTGAATCACTCAACAGGTATGTCAGGCAATTTCCGTTTCAATGTGAACCCTGACGAATCTGGGGACAGGACATAAAACTGAAACAGTGAGCATACATCAATAGATTGGCTAGCAGCTCAAATGGCTAGACAATATTTCAGAGGTTTATAATTTAAAAAAGTTAATAACAAAACGACACGGTTAATCAGCGTGAAAATTGCATAGAGTAGCTGCAACATGCAACATGGCTAAGAAACAACAATGACTGCAGCAGGGCCACAAAATATTAATCATGTGAGCACTTAATTTGACACTTGGCAATAATGGAAAGCGGCGGCTACTGTTTAACCCACAGACAGAGCCAGTGAGGGAGTAAGACAGCGGCAGAGAGAGTGTCGGAGAGAGATAGAGGGGACAGATGAACAGGGAAAGAGGCTGTTGTGGAGCTAGAGCATGGTATGAGTATAACTCTCAAAAGCCGGCACTAATCACCTAAGGGAACAGCTTTAAAACGCTTGCACTGTCTCACTTGCACTCTGCCTTTCTTCAGTCAGTCTCGCTCTCGCTCCCTGGCTCTATAGGTGCTTTATTCTCTGTCAGCCACCTGCCTTACGCAATTAAGCGACTGACCGGCGACAGACCGGACGCACGACAAAAGGTTCACTCCATGCTGGCCACAAAGTCCAGCGCTTAGCTCCAGTTGAAGTCCCAATCTCGGTCTCAGTCCCAGTGTGCCAGCCCCAATTCCAGTTCAAGTCGTCAGCCCATTCTCATTCCCATTCCCATTACCGATCCCATTCCAGGTACAAACTCTCTGTGTGTAATTACTCAACGCTGGAACTGGTTCTCTGCTTCGCTCTCCACTGCTGCGTGTGTAAGTCAAGTAGCTGGCAGATAACAGCAGACAAACAGAAAAAAAAAAAAACAGAAAAGAAACATAAAAAACACTGATCGAAAGCTTTGTGCAGCCATGAAACCCTTTTAGTTACATACAGGGCTGTCAGGTTGGCAGGGTTGGAGGCAGATAAATATTTATGTGTCATTAGTTGCTGCCCTGGCACTCATCAAGTGGAGCGTTGAAATGCCTGGCGGTGTTACGCCAGGGCAGTTGTGGCAGCAACAGTTGAGCAACTGCACAACATGTTGAGGGCAATTTATTATTTCTAAATAAATATGTTATTGAATTTATTAAGATATAACTACGACAACATTTAGAAATAGAATAAAGAAATTTCAAAAACAAAAACAATAAATGAAATTATATTGTATAGTGTCGTGCAAGCTTATCGAACAGCATATCGATATGCAAATATTGAGGGATAGCGCTAAATCTTATAAAGCTCGTAGATTAATTTTTCCTTAAAGTAAACAACATTGAAAAGAAATGAATAAAATAAAAAGGTTAAGATTTTAAAACGATTATTGCGCAACATTATACAGTTCACTTTTAAATATTGGCATGCAAGTCTATCGGTTTGTAGCACGTATCGATATATCGATATGGTAAAATTGTGGAGTATATACAAAATTTATTCAAATCCAATTCTATAATAATAAAAATATAAGAAAAATATATATACATTTATTAATAATAATAGATATTCGTAACGTTCATATACAATTGCTCTGCCTTTTGTGTATTTATTCTTTGTGTTTGTTTATTCACAATGAAAAAACTATTATTTCAATTGTCTAATTTGCCTGCACGCGCACGGCACACGCCCAGCCCAGTTCTTGTCCAAGTTTTCGATACTTTGTTGTACATTTGGAGTTTTGGTTTTTTGTTGGTGGCAGACAATTGTTTGATTTTTTAACACTTGCAGTTGGTTGTCAGTTTTTTTTTTTTTTGTTTTTTTGATAGCTTTTGTAGCAACTATCAGTTTGCAATTCGAAAATTTATTCATTTGTGCAAACTTTTAACCGCAAAATGCACTTTTTGTCTTGCATCTGGCACCATTGTCGCTGTGTTCTTATATTTCTTTTTCTGTGTGTTACTTTGTCACTCGCACAGGCAAAGGCAGCGCAAAATTCAATTCCACTTTAAATTGATAGAGTGCAAGGAGGGGCGTGGCCGTAGCCCCCAAAATGGTGACCCAAGTGCCGGTTCCATATGACTGACTGCACAATCGCTGAACGTCGATCGACATGTTGTGCAAATTAAGGATTTTTTTGGTTTTTTTTTTTGCTGTCTTGTATTCTTATGACTATTGACGATTGTTTGGTTTCAGTATTTTTTGCGCTTTTGTTATCGATTCTTTTTTGTGCCCAAACAACTGTGTCAGCTGCTCAATATTTATTTTTTTTCGTACTCTATCAACAATCTGTTTGTTTTTCAATTGATTTACGAGTATTCAAGGAAAGTGTTTGCTCCGGACAAAGTAGATAATTGTTGTTAAGAGCATGCCAAAATGTAATATTCTTATTCGATATTTTATTTTCAAATTGTTTACAAGTTTATCGAATTATATATTATATATCGATTCATATTGTTATATTGGCAACTCTATAATTCTATTGAACTGGCTCATTTATTCAAATGAACTTCTTTGCAGCTCTTTTAACCCAGTGAACTTGTTCTAGTTGTTATCCCCCTGAACTTGTCTCGATTCCGGCTCTTAACACTTTCGTTTGAACGATTTGCTTGGGCGCCAAATTCTCGCTTTGTTTTGTGCCGTTTTTGCCTCATTTGAAATTCGCGAAACTTTCGTTTTTTGAGGTCAGTTAATTAATGTGATAATTAATCTTTCTGTCCTGCTGTCCGACCGCTGTTTTATGGGCTTTCATTGTTGTTGTTGATTTTTATGGCTGGTTGTCAGGCAGCTGCATTTTAAATCAGCTAACTGAGCTGTCAGAATTTTACAGTTAATATAATATCTGGGCTGGGATTTGGGAGCGGGACAGGATTTGCTTACATTTCGAAAATTAGGTCAATGCAAAAAAGCGAAATCACACTGTCGAACCGGAAATGTACTGAATTTATATGAATCTGTAGAATACGTATATGTATGTACTTTTCGGGAGTTTTTAAATTAATGAATAATGTAGCAGGCATTAAGTGTGAGTCAAATAAATAATATATATGAAATGCATGAGTATCATAGTAGTATAATAATAACCAACATCCGTTGCTGCAACTCCAATTTCAATTGAGAATTTCCTGGGCTAATATGCGGCATAATAATAATGAGTATCAAATTGGGTATCATGTTTTATCAAGTGTTGCGCTCAATTTTCACACGCTGTAGGCGAATTGTAGGTTCTACGAATAGGAAACTTATAAAAGGGTTCTTTTTTTTTGGGCAGGAATAGTCTCTCTCGCATTTGTCATTATGTGTGTGTATCAATTAATATTAAGTGAGTGCTGAGATCGAATATAATGTCTCTCGCTCGCTCCTAAAAGCTATAGAAGTTGCATTGCAACAAAAATGAAAAAATTATATATGTATGTGGTAGAGTGTGTAGATTTTCTAGTGCTATGGGGAGCAGGGGCTGCGTAGGGGCTACGGCAGGCAGTCGGGCACCTCCTCTAATATAATGAAAACCTTTTGGTCTTTCGGTGGGCAAAACTGGTTTTCGGGGCAGACAATTTGAAACGTAAATTTATGACCAAGTGCGATGCTGTTGTTGCTGGTGGTGTTGTTGTTGTTGCTGCTAAGGCTGAGACGAGAGCGTTACGTTTTGTATCTGTATCTGTAAGATATCAAGATACAGGCACACGGAGCAGCTACTGCGACTTGATGCACACCTGCACGTTGGCGTTGCTTTAGCTCTTGCTCTTGTCGTTGTTGTTGCTGTTGTTGTTTTTCTTTTATTATTGGTGTTAAAATTATGGGTTACGCTGTGGCTGTCGAGACGCGACGAGACGAGCTCAGGCGCGGTAGCCCAACGTTGACAAGAGCGCGACACAAACGCATGACCATCGACTTGGGCCAGGGCAAAGGCGGGGCAGGGCAGCCCTTGTAAGCGGGACTAACG
>JBANCZ010001486.1:0-21316 GCA_037040025.1 Sphaerogastrella javana | reverse complement strand
TATGTATCTATGGTTGTATGTGTGCATGTGTGTGTTTCTACGCATACTTATAAGGCAGTCAAACTCAATCAGTCGTCAATAATTTCATTAGTTCAATAGATGCGAATACTAAATTTGATGGTACGGTTACAACCCTGTACCAGATGAGAACAGAATCAACAAGAGTGCTACAGTCGGGAGTACACACGAAGAGCTTACCCAGTAAATAAATTGTTTACAGTTTCGATTTGAATAATCAATAAATTATAAATTGAGGATTTTATGGAATAACTAACTAAATATTTGTAGAGCCTGTGTTCAATATGACATCTCAGATTAAAAGCAACCAAGTATACCCCATGTTTATACGCATATTGAATGCGTGTTGAGACTAAAAACAGACATTGAGGCACTTCGAATGACTGGCACAGCAACCATCTCTGTCCTGGTCTCTGATCCTCTTGGCATAGGCTCTACCAAGGGCTTATTTTCTCATTTGGGTTCGCCGCCTGTGAAATTTATGAATATTTTACGAATACAAGTATACATACATATATAAATGTATATACGTACACTTACACATATGTATTCGCAAGGAAATACCTTCAATGGTATTCCATTTCGTATTCAGTATTTTATATTCAGTATTTGGTATTTGTTATTCGGTATTTGGGTTGAACAAATTGCTTTGACACATAGAACATACCTGCATTCACATTGATGTTATAGGATCATGATGATGATTTGCTCAAAAAATCACTTACATTCCATTGGCTTTGAGTATGTGATTGTGAATAAGATTTGACATAATAATACAATCACATATCATATTTACTATTCGTTCATTATATGTAGGTCAAGTCAGACTTGCCTCTTTTTGTGGCTTCCCCAAATTGTAAATTAACTTATTGTACAAAAAGTAAATCAGTATAACTTGATTTAATATCAATTCGAGTTTATTCATATTTGTGAAATTCTCTTTGCTGATTTGAAATTTAAGTTGTCATTTAAAGAGAAACCTTTGACCTGTTTCTCAATGAAAAATTAAAGTTTGAGTTGCATCGATCGCATTTGAAATAAATAAAATGCGTTTTACTCAAGTTTTACTCACGGCTTCAGTTTGAGTAACCGATTTCATTCCATTTCCACTTCCATTCAACGATACACATTGAGTATCATATGCACGATGTGATTACACATGGATAACTTTTGTTTATCTTTGTCAAAATGTGACAAAAAAAAAAAAAATTTACAAACTTTTGCGACGCAAAACAAATTGAAAATGTTTCACAAATTTCCTTTCTATGGTCCTCAATGAAAATGTCAACGTTGAAAACAAATTTAGCAGAAAAAGAATAAGCCCAATAAACAAAGAGAGACCAAAATATTTATATGAGGGAAATCGGTAAAGAACTCACTGTTGAATAAAAATCCATTTTACCTATATCAAATTCAATCTGTCGTTAGCTTAGAGCGCGACGCGATTGTATGGTAATATGTACATATATTTTATATGTTGCCATAAAAGTGTCACTGTCTTTTCGACCGCAGTCAGTCAAGTAGCTAATTACCAGTGATGTTGACTACCAAATTCCAAGGATAAGTGCTGGCAAACGGCTAAAAGGATTTATAGCCAACTTAGCGCAAAAGTTTCGTCTTCATTTTCGCCAAATGAATTTTTAGCGCCGCGAAAAGCCCTCACACTCTAATGCACTGTAAATGGCATCTGGCACGCCCATTTTCCGCCTATACGCTCTCAACAACATTGTCGCTACAGACGTTACAGTTTATTTATGTTTACTGCTCAGCTTTTCCATAGCTGTTCTTGTTGTTCTTGTAGGACAACGTCTTGTTGTTTCGCATATCCGCTTGCCCGCGTTAACTTTGTCACGAAGAGTTTCCTAATCCTATAGCCTCCACCGAGCGACTTAATACACCCCACTACCCACCTGCTCGCTCTCACTCTCACTCGTACTCCGTAATCAAACATCGAAGTTACCCGGATATGCTCTTGGAGAGCGAATTATGCCACGACCCTTCGACTTAGGCCACAGGCTACAGGCTATGGGCCATGAAAATTCAAGTGACTGCGCAAAAGAAATGCCAAAAGCAATCGCAACCCAGTATCAAAGACCAATGGTACAGAGTGTTACTAAAAGGGGGCGTAATACTGGTTAAGAGCATGCTATCTTAAAGTTACTCTAGCCCAAAAAATTTGTTGAACGCTTAATGAGCGACACAGTGAAAGTGAACATTGTGTTGCAAATAGTAATTTAAATGAAAGGGCTCTTAATAAAAGGTATCGGTTGCCTTGGGTCAGTTTACGACCAAACTTTTTATTCAATCTACGGTAGTTCAACTTTCTCTCAGTTAATTAGAAGTCACAAAAATAAGCTGTTCCGCACGTTGAGTTTACTTGAAAGCTGATTAAATTGTATATAATTATTATTTTAACTGGTAATTTTCAATACGCCAAAAAACAATAAACGGAGCAAATATATAAGACTTTATTAAGGTTTTCGAAATTTTTAACATTTACAAACAAAATGTCAAATATTTCATTGAATAGAAAACATCGACAGCTTTTTGGTATAACCCACCAAAATTCATTGCAACATTGCTTAATTTATAAATTTGATTTTATTTACACACAATAAATAATAGTAATATATAGTTATTATATTCACTTTCAATGTTAATAATGTAATCATGATTTAGTTTAATGGCGCAAAGCCAATTAATTAAGCTCAATTGAATTACTGATTTTATAACCGTATTTAATGATATGAAAACAAAATGAATTTGTTTGTGGGTTTGATTGTACGAATGTATAAAATATAGTAAGTAATTTTGTATTTTGTTCTGATTTGTAAGAGAGTTTTTTAAAGTTGCATCCAAGTAAGAAATTCAAGCAATTCTCTTTCTGAACTGCTGAAGGAAAATACACATACAATTAACTCTTTCCTTGATATTTGCTTGGGGCTCACAATAACATCTTGCAATACTTACACGCACACACATTTACCCATACATATGGCAATAAATGCGACTTCCGCTATTACCGGAAATGGAATTGCCCTGTGGGTGGGTTCCCATTCATTCCTTTCATTCTGTTTTCCAGTTTGCGAACCCTGACGCTGGTTCGCCTCATAATACGCGCACTTCTTTTTATCATGCCCCTCATTATTGTTATTATTATGGATCTAACTTTGTTAGCAGCACGCTTATTGAGCAAGTGAGTGTATTCGTGTGGGTTGACATGGGGGCAAGTGGGTTGGTCTAATGCTTATTAAATTGCCATTTACCAGTCCAACAGGACATGCAAATTGATCATAGTCAAAGCAAATTACTTGATCTCCATTGGCCAAGGTCCAGCTACCTTAAGCTGATTATATTCATGAACAGCTTCTTATAACAATGGCCCCCATTCTGTACCCCATCTTGAAGGCTCTGTTTATCAATCAACTTTTGTTATGCTTCCCATCAAATCCACTTGACAAATATTCAAACCGCGGTGCTACTAATGAAATAAAAAAAAAAAAATTCAATAGAAATGCATCACAATACTGTTAATTTGAACTTTTGGATGAAATCTATGAAAATACGAATTCTGAGAAGTGTTTTTAATATATAAATTATATATATATTATTTGTATTTGGTATGGGTTGAATGCTTTATAATTTCCGGATAAATCCAATAAAAATAATTGGATTGTAATTTTTAAGTAATCAAATATAATAGCAATCTTACAATGTTCCCTCTTGTCAAACATATCTTTAAATATCAATGTTATTGGTAAATGACGGCATATATTACTACATTTCAATTAATCGTTCATTCAATCACTAGATAGCAATATATTTTAATTTAAATAAATTTAATTTTTCGGAGAGTTTACAATATCAAATAAACGTGAAAACTGTAGAGAAAACAATTAGTGTAAATACTAAAAAATTTCAAAAAGAAAACAGACTCTAATTCATGCAGGTTCAAACAGACTTGTCTGCTAAATCGATACAAATAACAATTTGTATAATCACTTGATTTTGAGATGATTAAAAAAACTACTCAAAGTTCAAACTAGATTTAAGCGAAAGTAATGACTGTCAATGGCTGGCTATGTAAGCAGTTCTTCCTAAATCTTCTATTTAATATATGAAGCGATTATAATGAAATATTTAGATTGTTTCAAGAGGTCTTAAGATACACACTTTAATATCTACAAATTTAATGGGTTAGCGCTTCTGTTTCTGGAGAATCTAATTTAAGGATTACTAAAGATAGTAGGACACTCAAATAAGTTTAAATGCGTCAATTATAGAGCTCAAAACGCCGAAACAGTATACTGCAAAATTGAGGGCAGTTATGTCAGAAATGGAGCAAACTTACTACGTTAATTTGCCTCAGTTTGCTTTACTCTATTTGTGTATAAATCGGGTCATCAGTTTACAGTGGACGACTCTGTGGTTGTTCTAGTTTAATATTATTATGATATATAAATGTCCATTTCGCCTTTCATACACGCTGTCGACAAGAACACATTTTTTTTGGTTTTGCCTTTAACTCGAACCAAACATCAGCTGCGATAGAGGGGAAAAAAAATTCATAGCATAGTTATTAGGGTCATGCATCAGCTGGAGCTGAGTAGTTTTCCTAGCCAGCTGTGTGCAATTTCTATTTCTATTTTTGTTTCTCTCTCGTCGGTTATTAATGGCAAAACGTAAATTCGTTTCAAAGACTGATCAAAGCCACTGTAGCTTTCTCTACTAGCACTCTCTCAATCTTGTACATATCGCTACTTGGCGGAGCGACTCCAGCTGTGTATATGTGTGTGTGTGTGTGTGTGTGTGTGTGTGTGTGTGTGTATGATGCAACATTTGCACTTGTAGATTTGTTGCGCATACATCTCCGGAGATTTGGTATTGGAAATTCGCACGACTTTTGCCTGGGCGTGACTTTCGGTTGCAGCAATTGTGAGCAGGCAAGCAGGGATTAACAGCACGGAGCAGCGTCAGCTGGATGCCAACAAAATTGCAGTTCCACTCAGTTTGGTTAGCATTTCTGAAAAAAAAAAAAAAAAAATATTTAATGGGTGGAGCTGTTGAGTAAATTGCGTGGAAATGGCCAGAAAACTTCATTGATTTTATGCGACTTGCAATCGCGCGTCAGGCAATCAATTTTTATAACCCAACAGCAGCAACAGCTGGAGCAGGCACCGGCAACAGCTGCTCTAATAAGTTGGTAACAGCTTTATTTTGCCCCAAAAAAAAAGCAACAACATCAAAAAAATGCTGTATAAAAAAACGACAGCGTATGGTCTTGTCACTGGGGCAAATCGACATTGACAAATTTCACAGGTACAACAAAAAAAAAAATCGTTATTATGTTTTGTTGCTTTGGTTACAGCCTCTCTCATACTTTCTTGCAAATTTTTGGATAAATGTATTACATATTGTAAAATAACAATATACAAATTTATCAAAAAGCCTGGCGCCACCATGAGGGTTGCCACACTAGACTTGGCATAGGGGGCCTCAATTGAATGGGAATTTCAACCGAATTCTTTGTATTTTTTTTCTAGTGTTTTGCTATTTAGTTCCTTGGGTTTTCAAACGTATCCAGTCGACAACAACCGACAGTTGGTTACCCTGCAAGTTTCTCTACTATAAAATAAAATATTTTAGCTTAATTTTTTACTTGAGTGTGCCAGAAGTTTTTTGAAAATGGCAATCGGTTTGCATTTCTTTAAAGTGTCTTAACATTTAGAAAATGTATGGATGTGTCGGGTGTGTATATATATTCGGGCATGGTCTCATATTTAAATACATATATACAGTACCTTGACTACATTTGTATTTGTACATATATAACTGTGGGCACTACAAAAGATTGACGATTTGGCAACATTCTGGCAAATTGACATGCGGTTGTTATTGTTGTTGTTGTTGTTTTTTTTTTTTTGGTTGTAGTTGTTGGTTGTTGGCTCAAGTTGTTGGCTCCAGTTGCTATACTTCTGGGCCACCTTTTAAGCTGCTTATGTATGTAAATGATTTGCTGTTGCTCTTGTCCTGAACAGATCAGATGGATTGGCATACATGTACATATGTACTGTACTATATCAGTTAAGTAATTCGAATGAAGAGCACATTATCCCATCGCAATGCACTTGTCATAAAATGGAAAGGACTAAGAAATAAGCTATAGGCCTTTGCTCATTTCCATAACAAATCTTTTGTATTCCCAATTTTTTTGGTTTAAATTTATGCATGAACTTAGGATTTGGCAAATCTGTATTGTACAACATATAAGGCTTTAGTTACTTTAATGTCAATTATAAAACAAAAATAAATATCCCTATATATTTTTTGTTTACATTTATATTTATTTAAAGAAGTGCAATATCAAGGCATAAACATTTTTGCTGTACTCCGTCAATATTAATAATGTTTTACATTTCTATCAGACCTAAAGATACACACTTACAGAAAGGTCAAAAGTGCAGATACAAATATATCTAAGTAACTGCGAGTTTAAAGGGCACTCACACTGTCCATGCAGCATTTATTTAGCATATAGTATACTCTATTCTTGGTACTAGATCCAATTTCCTTGGGCCAAGCTCATCTGCATTTTTCACCAATGTCTGCCACATTATCTCTTTCGTCTCTCTCTCCCTGTTTGTCTAGTCGCTAGTCTGGTCGAATGCACGAATCCAACAACATGAAGAACAACACCAAAAACAGGCACAAAGAAAGTGAAAAAAATCATGAACAAAACAGAATTCAACACAGTTTCAAGTGCCAAACACTTCTAACAAAGTTCAAATATGCGTGTGTTCGGCAATTGTATTACATTGTATTATACACACACACTGACACACATGAAAATACATATACCTACACATTTGGAGGAGGGGCCACGCCCACAGTAGCCAAATGTTTGTGCCATCTTCTCCTGTTGCCATTGTCAGTAGCTTTTAGCCAACAGCCTCTTATATTTTTGCTTCTATTCTTATTGTTGCTGTTGGTGTTGGTGTTGTTGGTGTTGCTGATGTTGTTGCCGTTGCTGATGTTGCTGTTGTTGCTGTTGTTGTTGCTGTCGTTGTTGTTGGTGTTGTTGTTGTTGTTGTTGTTGATTGTATGATGTTATTGTTTGACGCTGCTGCTTGTTGTTATGCACATAAGCATAAAATATTAATACCATCAACTTCAACAGCAGCAAACAAAAAAACCAAAATAAAAACAATAAAAACAAAATTGTTGTTGATGTTGTAAATTGAAACTGAGAAGAGTATCAGTATAAAAATAAAAAAAAAAAAAACAAACAAAAAAATAGCACCTACTATGTATATAAATAAAATTAAAAAAATAACCGAAAAAAAACGAAATTAAAATGAAAATAAGTATGCCTGTAGCTCTGCTTGGCATTCTTGAAAGTTTATTTACTTCAGTTTATTATATTATTTTGGAATGCCACCTCATTGCGCTAATAGCCATATTCATTAGCCTAATTATTGTTGCCAAACAGTTCTTGATAGATCTAACAAATTTTCACATCTATATAAATATATCACATTTATTTTAGATTCGAAATGAACAATAAACACATTCGTTATTCGATTACAATTGTTATATATGTTACGAGATGGTTGATACCATTTTATCTGCCTTATAAAGCAATTCATTGTTTTTTTTATAATATAATTTTAATTGGTTGAATTCGGGTCACAAGATTTCCATGTACATGTTCTTAATATATTCTTGTGCATTGAATATGCAAATATATATTGAATAAATTATAGCATAATTATGGTAAAGTACGCAGATTTATATAGTATTTGTGTAATTTGAGTACAAGCTGAACAGTTGGACGCTCTCGATCTCAACTCCTCTAAAAAAATAGTATTATACTATACGTTACTTTATGCACCATTGTAAACTAGTAGCTTCAAATGTAACTAATTTCAATAAAATTTCATTTTAATTCGTATTTTAGGGAACATTTTTGAAAGTTAATGGAACATTGAAGATCTTTACTTTTTAAACGTGATAACGTCTACTATAATTACTAGGGTCATAACAAGCATAAATGATTGTCTTACATAGGGTATTCAAGTCTATACAGTTTTACGAGATTTATAGGGTTTTTTAACAAGGATCGATGTTAAAATTAACGCAACATGTCCAGCGCTTTGTCACGACAAAAGGGGAAGGTGCAAGGTGCAGGGAGTTGGGTATAGGGTGTAGGTGGTGATGGGGCGCCGTGGACAGTGACTGGTGAGCAAAGTGTATTGTGGGCCGCATTGCATGTTGGCTATCGACCCGTTCTACTTGACCCTATATAATTCGATCATAATTTAAATTCGAGTTCTGTTTAATTTTTAAAAACAATAAGATGAAACTGTTTTTTATCTTATTAAATCATGCGAAACAAGGCACGATCATACTGTTAGGCTAAAGGTTATAGCTCTTGTATCATTCACTTATTTTTTATATGCACTATGTATACTGTATAATAATATGATTATGTATGAGCATTCCACCTTTTGGTGGTCTAATGTTAACTTGTTGTTGCTCATTTAAAATAAAAGTCCAGTCAGTAGCACATTAAAATGTTATATCAACATGCTTGTTGGCATTCGCGTGTGTGTGTGTGTGTGTGTGTGTGAGTGTATGGTCGTGTGTGTGTATGTGATTGTACGTGTAATTGTGTGTATGTTTGTGCACTTTACGACTTTAATTATGTAAGTACATAATTGTGTTATTATCATAAGCGTACGGGCCGGGTTCTGGTCATGTCCCGTGTGCTTGTTCTTGCTTCTTTGGCTCCTGGGTGATTCTGTATATGCGTGTGTATGTGCGTGTGTGTATGTGTGTGTGTGTATCTGTGTCTGAGTGTATCTGTGTGAGTGTATCTTCCATACTCACTGTGTGGTGTAAGGTTTTGTGCTGTGCGTCCAGGCCTGACCTTTTCTGGCCGGTCAGCTTTGCAAAGCATTTTACGGCCATTAAGCCCTGGCAGTGTCTTTTGGGGGGTAACGCTGTTATTGCTTTTGGGTCGTTGCCGTTTTTAAGCTATGCCCCCGTTGTACTCCGCCTTCGACTCTTGGACTCCTATTCCGACTACGACCATGAGCATGAACCCAGACTTAGACTTAGACTCGGAGCTGATGCTAATGCTCTCATTCCAGAAGTTGCTATTGCTGTTCCTGTTGCTTTTGGTGTTGGTTTTCCTTTGGACATAGTAGAAGCAGAATCTTTGGGGTCGCTTTTACTTACAATTTAATCTGTGCTCCATCTTTTGGCATTGTTATTCTTATTATTTAAATTATGAAATGCGCAACGCTTTTAATTATGCATCGAAACATTTTCGGCGCTTCCTTTTTCATTAACAAAACTTTCAAAGAAACAAAAAAACAAAAAAAAAAAAAAAACAAAAAAACAAGAGGCACAAAGCAGAACGCAAACAGCAAACGGCAAACAGCAAAAGTACAACAAAATTATGAAGAAGCCTAATAATTAAAACCTGAACAGTAATTATTGCCTCAAGTTTGGCAGTCTTATTGCAAGAACCATTACCATTTGCCATTGCTCTCACTGTGGATGTTGCTCTTGCTCCTTGTTATTGCTGTTGTTTTGTAAACAATTTATTTACTTTTAATTAGAAACAAATTAATAACATATACGTCACATACATAAATTCCATCTCTGTATGTTCATATCATTCACTTGATGCGTGATACCAAGTACGTGGAGTCTGAAATGACATTGGAATGTAACTGAGCTATGTACTGCTTAAACATGTACATCATATACATCATCATATTTTATTATAATACATATACATAATATAAATATTTTATATATTGCAACTACTACAATTAAGTATGTGGAAAATTTGTTAAATATTTTACTTAATTTGTGTATGATGTATCTGTAAAATTTTGGAATTCAAAAACACATTCAATTGCTCTTTCCTAAATATTTTTCTTCAATTTCACCAACTAAACATAATATGTAAAAATTTCTGTTGTATACGACCGTTCGGAATTTTAATTTGTATTCACTGTTTTTGGTTGAAATACCATTTAATTAAATTATGGCTTTAATATATTTATTATGCCAACATTGCAAGTGCTCAGATCGCAGCCCACTTTGGCTTCGTTTGAGGGAAGTTAAGTTGTTTTCATAAACCCAACCTACACATTTTTGTATATATATATATATATATATATATGTATATATGTGTATGTATATATATGTATACATATATATGTGTTTCTCTGCCTGGATGGGTGTGAATTAGTGTGGAGCTCAAGCGTGCAGAGTCAGGCATCCCTGAAATGCCAGCCACTAATTGAAAAGTGAATTCAATTCCAATATTCAAATGTATATTTAATTTCATGCATTACATTTAATGTACAGACCCAATTAATTAATGCAGCCTTCAATGTAAAGATCTAAAGTTTAAATAGATTTTCACTTCTTCTTAATTTAAAGTTTATCGGATGGTTAAGTTGAATCAAATTTAACCGCATAGAATTTAAACCTTAATTATAAAACAATAAAACTGCAATTAATTAAGTATTAAATAACAAACAAATTAATTTACAGTTTTTTATTAAGCCAAATATAATTTTAATACTAATCGCACAGTCTACAAAAGTTGGTTAAGACAATTAAAAAGCATCAATTAAACAATTATTTAATAAATATTAAATAAATACAAAGTTTATCGGATAATCTAATAAAAAATAAATACATTTAAAGTTTAGATGTAAATACTCGTTGCACAATATTCAAAGTTTAAATATTTTATAATTAATTACAATTAATCTAAAGTTTAGTTAAAGGTTATGTTGGATACTAACCCCACTATCCTCAAAAGTCGGTTAAAACGATATGAAACATCAATTAATCTTTGATTTAATGGCATATAAATAAATTGCCAAATGTGAAATTGATTGCTATCAATATTTGAATCATAAATATTTACCAACAGTTAAAGATAAACCCAAAATTTATATCCACTCACTAGAGTTGGCATTGAAATCATAACGCTTGTTTTAAGTTCAAACATATTAAATTATTATTAAGTGCTTCTCCTTTTTTTTTAACACATAAATACTTACGTACCATATATACAGAGACAGTTCGCAGTCCCTCAGGCTGCTCTTGGAGCCTGTGATATCCTTTACAAACAATTCGTCAATGTCAAAATGTTGGCAGTGGGAACGATTCTGCTAGGGAGTACTTTTGGGTCTGATGTTGTTGCAATTTGCTGTTGCTTTTGTAGGCCGCCATCTGTGGCGCATTGCTTCTTTTTATTTTGTGGCCATAGTCAGGCTCAAATTTCCGCCTCCTGTTTCGTCACTTATCGCTATACGTAATTCGAAAATTTCCCGGTTGGGGTTTTGCGGAGGGAATCTGTGGAAAGACGGCTTCAGTTGTTTGCCGCCACAACGGAAATAAATTGTTATTAATGCGTTTGGTCCATAAAAGGCCTTCAGCTTCGGCTTCAGTCGATGTTTCTGCTTTCTCTGCTTAGCCCTGTTTATTTCTATTCAGTTTAGTTTAGTTCAGATCAGTTCAGTTCGGTTCAGTTTATGCCATAGTCAATGAAATATTTGAAACACGTGCTAAATTGTGTATTTTTGTAAAAGGGTGTACGGGTGTGGTCCAACTAATACCCGGCATTTAATGCGGCAACCACTTGTTGCAGGGCGCTGGGAGCCGTGCTCATAAACGGTTTACGGCTGCCGTCAAATTGATTTGTGCCTCGCTCACCAAGCAAATCAATTGCATTGCTTTAGCCAGTATAACCATAACATGCCTCAATTTAACAGGAAACGGCAACGGTAAAGCATTTACTTATAAAGTACAGCGCGACCGTAGACGCCTTCCATATCCTTCTGCACCCTATAAATTTAAACCAAATCGAAAACCAACACAGACGGATTGAAACCGAAAAATAAAACATAAACAGTATAAGGAATCGCGTAAAGAAAATATAAAAAAATATATCTATATAAACATAAATTTATAAAAACAAACCCCGATTTAAAGACAAAATAACAAAACTCATAAGTTAGCATTAATAGTCTAATACCATATACTCTAATAATCTATGTACTCTTAAGTGCATTGAGTCAATAATATTCAAATATCAAATATACACCAATTATATTAAACATATTTTTTTAAGGCATATACAAAAATGTACAAATGATTGATGACAAAGAATTATAAACTGATTGAATTTCAGAAACAATGTGCTATTCGTATTCATTTTTGGCTACTACACCTAGATTACATTCATATATATTATATTATATCTTGATCTAAAAAAGCTTGGGTTCCCAGTAAATCATTTAGTCATCATATGTATATTATAAAGATCCATCAAATGCGAAGAAACATTTGACAAAATAATCTACGAACTTGTTACACCTATTTGTATGTTTTTATCTGGTCACACTAACTACGGTTTATATTTATGGCTGTCATTTGTCCAGCACAGGTAACAAATTCTTTGACTTAGTTGTGATATGTTTACAGTTCCAGGGTATCATAAAGATGGTCGCTAGACTCGTTAAATTGTGTGCTATTTCCGTTTTGTGTTCCGCTCTCATTCCCCATTAAGTTTAGCGTACCTATACCAACTCCAAGTCCAACTCTCATTATTCAACGCATTCCTATTTCTGGATATTTCGACCGTATCCTAGGCGTTCTGGCGTTGCGGTTGGTCGCATCCGCAGGAGCCGCAAGGAGCATCAGCAGTAGCAGTGATTTCAGAGCTGCCATCTCGTAAAATCACAGGCTTCGTCGTTAAATGGTATGGAGCCATCCTTAGCTTTATCGTAATAGGCAGCACTCGCACTCACACTCACTATAGCACTCGCACTCACACTCACACTCACACTCACACTCACACTCAAACTCATATAGATCGTTGTTGTTGTTGCGGCTCCTGCTGTTGTTTTTTCCTTTTGTGGCTTTTTTTTTAGTTATCCTGTTTGTCCGTTATTTGCATTTTGTTGTGCGTTGGCCAAAGGAATTCAAAACAGATTTCTTGGCCAGATTGTACAGCGCTAACAGTTCATTACCCAAATGACTGCTGTGGGTTACAACTTGGGATAGGACACCACAGCACAGTATGGTTCGGCAGAGCAGAAAGACAGCTTACGGAATTGTCATTGGTAATCGGGACAGTCTGGGATCTGGCACGGTGTTACCGTACGCATGGGGGTCGATGCGGGGATCCAGTGATTTGACTGAAAAGGTTTCATTCGAAATTTGTTTCGAGTCGGGCAGCGGCTCTACCCAAAGCGAAAAAACTTTTGTTCATTTTCCTCATGCGTACTTCTCATAGTTTATGCTTGGCAATTTTCTTTAAAAAAAAAACTTTTCCATAACTTTTCATTTTTGGTCCCCGTCGTTTTCTACAGCTCCAGCTCCAGCTCCAGCGTCAGCGTCAGCTTCAGTTTCAGCTTCGGCTTCAGTTCCAGCTACAGCTATGTCTAAGGTTACATCCACGTCTACGTCTTCGCCTTTTTCGGATTGACTACCATATATTTACTTATGCTAGTGGCATGGCGAGCTTCGGGTAGCTCCCTCTTGTTCAGGGAGTTGCAAAAACTTTTTAATAGTTGCTCATACAAAATCATTTACGAATGCCTTCTACAATATTTAATGGTGTGTTTGTGTGTGTGTAGGGTATGTTTCGTGACTCAATGTCTGTATATTTAACATATGCAAAAGTATATGAAAACTTTATCAAAGTGCCAAGTTGCTAGCGAACAATTTGTAGAGGCAATGTTAACGAGCGAATTTCATAGAATCCTGTCATTCCAATTCTATATGTATCTCTCAAGGTTCAACTCTGAGCTATGAACTTTGAGTTTTGAGCTATGAGCACTGGACTCTCAGCTCTTTGTTTTTTGCTCTTAGTTATCAGTTCTTCGTTCTTCAGCTCTTAACTCGGAAGCTTAGGCAGTCAATCTGCTGGAATAATCACATGAACACTTGACACAGATGTAGCTCAATTAGCTGCAGTCCGACATTTTGACTGGACTTAACGATATCTAAGTGCTTAGAACTAATTTCCACTTGTGTAGCTATGTGTAATTATTGTATCTGAAATCCTTTTTGTGTAACAAACACCTATATATATATTTACATTAAATTATTTCTCTATATGGTATGTACGCCACAGTGAAGTTGCTGTTATAAGACCTTGCTTAAAAATAATATGTGCCAGATTTTATTTTTCATATCTTATCTACCGTCTTTGTCTCAATTTAACAGATGTAATTAACGCGTAGAGTATGTGATATATTGTTATACATAACGTGGGATTGTTATGGCATACAGTTCTCATATAAAGCGTAGTAAATTGGTTAATTATTGAAGCATTCATTTGAAAATTCATTGCATTCATTTATTTATATAGTCTGATGTGACCCGTGGGCACGTAATGAGCTTACGTAGTTGTCGTAATGAGCTCACAACGCATTCGTAATGCATTGGTAATGTCTGCAGTAATATCTGGCAGCTTCCATTTGAGTAATTTGAGAAGTTTCCCATTACGACTACTGATAAGAAAATTCCAGCCATCGCTTATGTCTGTCCACAAACTTAAGGTTGTGTAATATTTACTTTTCGCACAGAATGCAAAAGACGGCGACATAGTATTAAAGTTTTCGCCAACGTAACGACCCTAGAACTGCAACCGTCATAACTTTATATTCATAAATTTATTTCCGGCATTTTCTAATTTCCTTTGCAGATTTCAGCGTTAGTTGCACCTACTGCAAAACATTTTTTGTGTGTTAATTCAGTTTTCTATAAATTGTCACACAAATTGATACAAGTCAGTTGTACTTGATACAAGAACTCAGAACTTTGCATCGTAGAATGACAGGACATGCCTTTAAAATATCACTTAGGCAAAGTAGTAGTTTGCCAGAATGCGAGTGAGTGAGTGACTTGAACTTGGTATTGCTCATTTCAAATTTCAAATGCAGTCATGCAATCCTCCGGTACGATATTCTGGTATTTTCCACGAAGCGCAGAGTTGGCCCACCTGCCATGCATTGCTAACATGGCCTGACATCTGCCACGACCATGTCCAGGGGCAAGGCCAGGAGCAGTTCGAGCTGAACTTTTCGTTTGTGCTCTTAACTTTGGCGCAACTTTCATTCAATTGACTGTTTTCCTTTTCATTTTCTTTATTCGATTTTCATTTTTGCTTTTCGTTTTCCATTTCATTAGACCCTGCACTTAAACGCCGTACAAGGGTCTATTAACTTTGTGCAAATCCCAAATGTGTTTAACAGACAGAAGGCACCGTTACAGACTCCATAAAGCGTTTATATTTTGATATGTCCTTTACTCTAGAGAAGGCCCATGGTTGATGTAATTTTTGAATAAATATTCAATCATTTAAATTAAGATTAACAATCTAAATTTTCGATTTTTATAGATCGTATGTTCTTTCAAATAAAAGTATAAAACAATTGAGTACTGAAAATACTAAACTTCAGTGAAAATTTTATTCTGCAATGATTATCTTTTACTATAATGCTCTATAAATACTTGTAGCAGGATTCTTTCTCTTGGGCACCATCCCTACTATTAAATAATTTGTATTATATTTTTCGTATATGTTTTCAATGGAATCAATAGCAGATGTGCACTCACCTGTCGGCCCTTGGTATACAGTTGATGTATTTTGATTTTAATTAACTGTGATTGTAATTATAAAGTCAATTTGGTGTAACGAAATGCCAGAAGTTTGTCTTCTTATAAAAACTTAATAATACGAGTTTTATGCGCCTGAGACTTAATTGTATTTTTCTTCATCATATATACATAGGTTTATATGCCCGAGCTTGCTGGCATTGGGCTATGCGTTGTCAATTTGATGGATGATATGCACGAATACTCCCGAGGACTTTTTCTAATGATGTAAGTTACATACCCAATTCATCGATTTCGTTCGATTCAAACAACTACATGTTTCTTCTTTTTTTTTTGACTTATAGGTACTGCTGTCCAGCCATAGTTTTATCATATCTCTATATACGCACATCTCAAGAGCTGCGTCCTCCCGACGGGCCCTTTGCGATCATGATGTATGAGCACCGTGCTGATTTGCGCCAAAGACAAAGGTAAGTTAACATCCTGTATATATTGCACAGATTTAGAGAGGTTTTATATAAAGTAGAGAGCTGTTTAATGGTTTAAATATCCATAAAGAAGAGATTGTAATAATAATTAAAATAGGTACCTGAAGTTCTCAAATGTAAGGGATTTTGCGAGCTATGGATAAAGTAAGTTCATTATTCATCCGTGTTTCGATTTAGGTTACAGCCCAACAAGCCACAAGGTAGCTAATTGCGTTGATTAATTTTCTGAACGGATTCAAATTGAGATTGAGTGCTCCGAACGGAAACCAGAGAATGCCTGAACTCAAATAATTCGCCCTGTTGTTCTGTTGTTCCATCGTCTCGTAGTCTATTTACATTGTTATATAGTTGTATCGTTAGCCGCTCGTCCTGCCCCACGTTGCTAATGAGCTCAATTTGAAGCCAATGGCTGTTTAATGACTGCGATTTCCTAAACAACTTTTTTCCGCATTTTACCCACAGTTAACCTTTTGCGTATTGTTTGTCTTAGCCTTTGCTCATTTTTTGTTTCATTTACACCTTACGCCTTTCACACAGCAGAAATTCGTCGACATCGTCAACAGAGCCCCGTGTACTGAGCGGTGGTGGTGTAGCAGCCCTGAGCAACGGACATGGCACCACCACACGCTCCTATGATCTATACAGCGCCGAATTGGATGTACAACGGGAGAAGCGTAGGCAACGCAATTTTGGGAGCATGGCAGCTACGCAGGTGGTATGCATGTGCCCATTGATGATACTCCGATTCGCACGTTTGTCGCTCGAGGAGACCTATGAGAATCAAAAACATTTCGATTTCACTTACCTAATGTTTGTGTGGGTCGCATTCTTGCCAACGGTCATATTTCCATGCATATACGCCTCTCAGATATTGCCCAGGTGAGTACGGTTCTGTTTCAATATATTTATCTAGAAATTGTTCAATCCAAAATTAAATAATATGTAGTATTAATGTATACATTCACTATGCTCTTATTATACAAACAGAATTTTTAAGTTAAGTTAAGCTTAAGAAACATGAATAACTCAATGTGAATGCCTTTGGAGGTAGTTTGTTAAAAATTATATATAGTATCTAACTTATAAAGTAAACATATTCCAAAGGTTGTCGTTAATTGGGAGCAGAGAAAATAGAAACCCAACACTTATTACTGTATTTGTGGCAATTATTTAGAAAATATTTTACATAAGTGTAATTGTTTTCAATTATTATGTTTATATATTATAGTTGAAGGACTTAGAACGTTAATGAAAAAATTCATATATACAGCTGCTCTGATTTGATTTCTATTCCTTCTCAGGGATGAGCAGGAGCGCTTACGAGGCTACTTTCGTTTGTCGTGGAGACGAAAGCCCATTACACCACGTCGCAGTGATGTGGGTACAAGCCCCACACGCATATCCGGAGATAGGGACGACGACACATCTACAGCAACCGCTCCAACGATTGGGCAAACTATGTACCGTAACCATAACGAGTCACAACAACAACTGGGCAAAGGTCATTTGACAATGGTGCGATACGACCGTCACGACCGTGGAGGACATGGACCCGGAGCTGGTTCCGGTGATCGTAATAGTGGTGCTCCTTATAGGCAGGGTCGGGCTGGCAGCAAAGACCGGATTGGAGAACGTGAGCGCGAAGGGGAGCGCCATAGGGATAGAGACAAGGATAGGGACAGAGACAAAAATAAAGGAAAAGACAGAAACAGGGCTAAGGATAGAGATTGTGATCAAGAAATGGAAAAGCAAAGGGATAGAAAGAGGGATAGGGATAGAGAAAGAGACAGGACTAAGGATAGGGATAAGGATATAGATGACCGACCATGTTGTAGCAGCACAATGAGCGGAAGAGGTGCAGCAGATGCCGGTGTGGTTAACAACCTGGGCAAGCATATGCGCGGTAAGAAGCACGACGTTAAGATTAACATCATATCAGACGGCACACATGCATCAACGCTGACACGAAAACACCCAACACAGAACATGGGTATCAGCGGCAGCAGCAACCGCAGCAAACTTGGCCAAAATAGACAGAAGCTGCCAATTGACTCTATTTCAGTGTCAAATACCTCGATGTCCAATTTGGCCAGCTCCGCCTACTGCAATGACGATGATAATGACCGTGGCGACGGCAAAGTGAATGGTATTTGTAGTACTCTGGTAGATGATAGCAGTACCAGTAATTTTGGCGATGAAGAAGATGGCTCTGTAGTAAGCAGTCTAATGCATCAGCCGCAGCACTGGACCACCCAATTCCCGATTGATATAGCAGGCTTACGGCGCAAAGATATGTCAATCTCTGATAGCATCACCACATTTTCGTCTAACACACTAGAACGCGACATGGAGATTATCGATATGTTGGAGCGCCAGCGTAGCATGGATTTACAGGAGATGATACAGCGAGAGCAGCAGGGCGAAAGGGTGCGCCTGTCTGTGGGTGGTGTTGGACGTCAGCTACCGGATATTGATAAGATCTATGCACAACGGTCTCCCAAACCCACTCGCGATTCTACCTATGGGAACAACAAGTCACAGTTGTCACTAGTAATTCCTGGAACTGATCCGCTTAGCATGACGGGTGCCACCCAGTCGACTGAATACAATATGGGCTCCTCTCTTCTTGATAAATTGATGCAAAATAAAATAATGCAAAACCAAATGGTGCAGGATCAAATTATGCAGGATCAAATATTGCAAGATCAAATGATGCAAGAGCAGTTGATGCAAGATCCAATGATGCTAAATCAGCAGATACCACAGGTACCACCGCTTCATATGCAGCAGCAACTGCTTTCCCAGCAACAGCAGCAGCTACTAGATGGGGAGGAAGAAGTACCACAGGACTTTTACGATAGCTATACACCTGGTGGCAGCAACACCCTGCCGCAAACTGTACATCCGACCATGATACAACAGCCTCAGCCCACCTATCAGTATCAATATTCGCGTCGTCCCAACCGCAAGAGTTCAGCTAGCGGTTCACATCATGTACCCGGCAGCACCACCAATCGCGGTGGCTTTAAGCGCGATAGCTTTAACTCACTTAACGGTACCGATCTAATAGCAGGTGCTTTCTGTGAACTAGACCCTACCCAGCCACTGAATAAAATGGCCGGCATGGAGGGCCGTATGCGGCGCAGCAGCCCCCGAAATTCCAGTTTCGGTGCTAGTTCGTCCCGTAGCTCACTCAAGTCGCGCGATTTTGGAAACGGTTCAACGCACTCAACACACCCCGAATTGGATTTTAGGGAGAATATATTTGCAGAGCTATAAGCGCTGATAGATTATTTTTGGATAGTCACAATGTGTTATTCTGGAGCAAGGAATGCAATGGCATTGTGACGAGCAAACGAATTTGGTTAAATAGATAGCATAGCGGGATTGTACTGGGATAGCAAAAACTTGTTAGAAATGTTGAAGAAGAAATAGAAGGCTCCAATAATCGGCTTTCTAAATTTGTGAGTATTTGAAAACAAATACAAATTTTTTTTGTGGACAAATACAATCTGCAAGTGCTGATCTTGAAAAAGTCATGCTTTAGCAGTATTAGACGAATTTTTAGCTAATGAAATAGACAATGGTAATTGTCGAAGTTTTTCAGAATCACAAAATATAAAACGAAAATAATATGAAAACAATATACAATAGATATATACATAGATGAAATGTATATATATAGTTGAAAATAGAATTCCCTCAATATAGAGAACAGAATAATGATATAGATGTACTGTTAATGACAAATATAATTATTTTTATTAAATGGAAAATGAATAGGACATTGAAGAAAACGTGCCTAATCAGAAGTGAAATGAAAAGATAAATGTTATGAGATTAATCATGTATTTTTTATTAATGCGTAAGGATTAGGTACAGTTGCTCAGTAATTTTCATAAGCGTAGGTAAACGAATGAACTTCAAATATTTGTATACCATAACATAAATGTATGGTTAAATGCGAAATATCAATAGCTAAATTTAAATAATCAACTAAAATATGAACTCAATTAAATTCAGCAGTAACCGTTACGATAATAACAAAAGAAACAGATGCCATATTGAATACAAAATACACATATTATTGGTGGTAAATATCTAATGACAAGTGTTATGAATGTAAACTTTTGCTGTGCATACGTAGTTACAAAGTGTTCTTCATGTAAGGCACGATATATGAACTATGATTATATAATTCAATTGAATCTAATCTAATGTGCAAAATGTGCCAAAACAAAAATTAAGAAAATAAAGAAAAAATAAAAACCAAATTTAAAAAACAAATACAAAATATAGTAAATACATTAATACATATTTGCATACACCTTGTGTGTACTGCATGGAATGCCAGTACGTATTTAATTAGCAATCAGTGTCAGTTCAATATTTCACTTATAAAAACTTTACCAAATTTTAGATGTCACGTTTTCAATTTCATCAGCAACTAAATGGAACGCAACAAAGCGATATCCTGTACTTGAAAACTACATGATGAACACAACTGGATTAGATTGGTGTTCAGATAAATACAAGCTCAGCCATTTAAATGAATACATCGAATACATATAAATATTAACAAATTTGATATAATCTTCAAGTAATATGATCTGGTATAGATGGTCAATGTTTTACGATTATAAAACATTCAAAACTTATACAATATTATGAATATCCAAACTCAAATTAAACAGTGAAAATGAGTCTTAACACATGAAATCTAAAGGATTACCTTTCCTTATAAGGAAGATAGTGTGCTATACAAAGTCTGAAATGAGCTGTTCCCTTCTTTCCAGACTGTGAAGTATATACGATATATGCAAACAATCTGATCACAGTATTTATACAACTTCGGTTGGAACTTGAACTTCGTCTATACCATTGCAGATCAAACTGTTACCATTATGATATTCAAATATGATTTGTATTTCCGATTAAAAAACATGTAGACCAGTTAAGTTATATCGAAAAGTACAGGGTATTAAACCATTTAATCTAACCAGAAAACGATAAACTAAATTTGCGGATTTTGTGAAATTACAACCATATGATAATGAAGCGCTACAAATTTATATATATACAGTATAATTCGCTTAACTGCCTCGAGTTGATTGCAGTGATTTTGGAGGCAGCTATCTTAAAAAGGC
>JBANCZ010001485.1:0-21331 GCA_037040025.1 Sphaerogastrella javana | reverse complement strand
CCATACATAATTATAATAATAAATAATTCTAATAATAAATAATTATAATAATAAATAATTATAATAATAAATAATTATAATAATAAATAATAATAATAATAAATAATAATAATAATAAATAATAATAATAATAAATATTGAGAATTATTAAAATGTGATTCAAATAATGTAAGCATCAGACTAACTAAATTCAAGACAGTGAGAGCACAATTGAAAATCATAATAAACACTATAGTATTTGCATTAAGGCTCAGACAAACCCCATTAAAGTTTGATGATTAATTGTAAACTATTCAAGCTACTCACAAATAGCCACAAACAGCCACAATTGACACTTGACCCAGGGCAATGTCTGGAGTATCAGTGGTATAATTGGCCTAACAGTTGTCTGTACTATATATGCTACATATACTTATAGAATGTGCCAGTAAGGGAATGCAGTTAAATTGGCACACACACATTAAATTTGGTTTGATTTTTGGCTAGGACGCAGAGACAGAGATAGACGGCCAGATAAACAGCAGCCAATGAAAATAGATTTCTTTTTTCATTTATTTTTTTTTTTGGTGTGGACTACAAAAAGAACTGATGTGAGTTGATGGCAGTTTTGTGTGTGTGTGTGTGTGTGTGTGTATTTTGTAGCCAGCCAAGGGGAAAATCAAGTGGAAAACGTATATTGTGAAAATCAACTATTGGCAGGCAGCTGTCAGCTGCAAGCAGACAACGAATCGCTCTGCGCTCAAACAGCGAAAACAATGGCCCAAAAACGAAACTCAAAAGACGCCACTAACTTCTTTTTTTCCTTCTCTTCTTCCTCTTTTTTTTGAACGCTGTCAAAGTTGGTAGCATAAATATGAAAGCATTTGCCAGGCAGACAACGAGGCAGCGCGATAGACAGACACAGAGCACTCGAAAGAAGCAGAAGCAGGAGAGCAGAGAAACGTGGCGAGTGAGAGAGCTTATGAAAACATTACATCATAAGCAGTCGCTGTTGGCCAAAGATATACGACGCGTATCACAGCTACAGCTACAGTTGAGCTAAATTTACAGGCCTCGCCAAGATCTGAGTCTGGAGTCGGAGTCGGCGTCGGCGTCTGAGTTTGAGTTTTGCCCCTAGAACACACAGCGAAAGCTGAAGACGCCACTTTCTGACAGTGAAATGCTGCTGGCAAAATATTTGCCAAAATCTAATAAATTACATAAAACCCAACCTCACACAAATCACTCTAAGCATCAAGAGCAGCACCATCAACAACAACAAGAACAACAACAACAAGAAGAACAATAAGCAGAGTTAGGTACATTAAGGTGTGAAAATATAATGCTCAGGTCGTTGATTTCAAATGATTAAGGTGTAAATCACTTCAATTAGATGCAAATCCAACTAAAACAAATCGATGCATGTGTTTCACCTGGCATCATAAATTTATTTTGCATGCCGCCACATTGCAAAAAACTTTAATATTTACTTTAATTTTAAATAATATTTTAATTTTTTTTTTTTAAATTCTGCAATGTTTGTTATTGAACTTACACTTGTTTGTTTTGCGTAAAAATATTTACGAGTTTTCTTTAAATAGCCATAAAGTTATGTTGACTCGCGATTATATGTATGAACATATATTTTTTAACTGCATCACATCATGCAGATAAATGACTTTTTGTATTTATAAACTCATTTACTATGATTGGATGCTATCAGTCAAGTGGCATACACGATAAATGCCTGGTAAAATATATAAATATATATACAAACCAACATTGAAACATTATTGAAAAATTCATATAAAAAAAGATTAATAAAAGCATACAAAAAAAGTTAAATAAAAAGTGAAAAAAAAAAAACAAAATTTAAAAAGTTTTAAAAAAAATTTTAAAAAAAGTTTAAAAATATTAAACTAAAAAAATGTGCATGCAAAACATATGCATTTAAAAAAATACTAGCAAATAAAATACAAAGAAAATATATTAATGATTAAAATCAATGAGTTTTTTATTGTGAGCGTAATCACACACATTGCCTATTAGAATTCATGAGGTATTCACGTTAAATGCTTTGATAAATGCTGCAGAAAAATGTCTAATTAGAAGTTCCAAACATAAGAGTGTTTGTACAGTTCACACTCACAATAAAGTACGGCAACTTGGTTTGTCAAAGTTTTTTAATTGAAAAATACTTTTTGGGTTCCGTAACCTGTCATATTCACTTAGTAATTGCGAATTGTGTGTGTGTGAGTGTGTGTGTGACTGTGTGTGTGAGTGTGTGTGTGAGTGTGTGTGTGAGTGTGTGTGAGTGTGTGTGAGTGTCAGTGTGTCTTTGAGTGTGAGTGTGCTATGAGTTGAGTTTTCTCAATTAAAAAACTTTACGATTCAAGTTTCAATCAACTTCATTTAATTTGCACCGTTTCGCCATGTCTTTTTCTTCTTCTGTTTGCCTCCGTTGCTTCCACATTTTCGATGTTAATAAAACATGCGCAGAGGAGCAAAATATTATTATCATATTAGTAACTCATCTAGGAAGTTGGACCCATGAACCCGATTCATTGCAACAAAAAAAAAAAGCAGAGATGAAAATGAAGAAAAAAAAAACTTCCATCATCAACTTCAACGAAACTAGCTGAGGCACAACTATTGTGTAAGCGGGATGGAGAGATGGCGGTTATTGTTGGCCCTTTGGGGGGTTTTTTGTGGTTAGGGGTTTTTTTTTCTGGGTCGAATGAATGTTGATAAAAACTTTTTCTGCTGTGGAAGCAGAACATATTGCCAACAACGCTGGTGCTACTCTTACCATTACCATTGGCAGTGCCAGTGCCACCTTTAGAGTCAACACGACAAACAAAAAACACGAGGCAAAGCCCACGAAATACAGAACAATTTGAATGAATATACGACAGCAGGGGGAGTGAAAAGTTTGTCCTTGCCATATGAAAAGGCGACTGATGACGAGACAACAATGATGATTACTGACTCCTCCGATGACTGTAGTGTACATATACATATATATGGAATAGAATCTATATAGATGAATACAAACATATAAATAAATATATACATAACTTGAGCAAGCCAGTTCTATATGATAGTGCGATGGCAAAACAGAACTTTTTGTCAAAACTAATAAGCTTTTCGAAATGTCCATGAATACACTAAGAGCCCAAGAAGAAAACATGGCTAATGGCTCGAACTTCTGTACAATGACATCAGCAGCAAACTCTGCTCTGAAATATTAGATTTTGAGCTGGGTGCACATATACATTGTTGCAATTTATGTATTTATTGAAATAAAGTTAATCAAGTATAGCAGGAAAACTTTGCAGACTCCTGAAACTCTAGATCCTGCTGATGGAGATGGGAGTGCATAAATTTATGATGTGTGCAAATGGAAGCACACATTGTATGAAAAGTATCAAGAATATTTGCGATATATTAGGCAGAAAGTAAAGAGAAATGTTTAAGTTAACTATGACGAACTTTATGTGAAGTAAGGATACATTTTGATCTTTGTGTTTGACATTACACAAGTTAATCTGAAGATAAGAAGTCATCTTCATTTTAAAAACATTTTCTCTAAATTCAGATTAAATTTTTAAACTGCTTATTAGAGCTACTGCATGCATAATTTCATTATTTTTGACCGCTGCATGTCAGAAATTTTTATTGCATAATCTGCAGTGAAAAACCCTCAACTGATTTTTTATAATTAAATCGGAGTCAGCTTTGACCCAAGCTAGTACTTAACAACGCCGTTAAGTCTTTACAATCTGAACTACATTCAACTTAATCTTTCTGAACATGCAACCTACGTAACCTTTGCCAACACATGAAGCATTACCTCAAAGAAACTCAATCATGGCTGAAACTCAGGCGCAAGTAACTCATTCACTTGACCCCATCATCAAGTGGGCCAAAATGAAACCAAGTGCAAAATTACCTTCACCACTTGAAAGTTTATGCGTTTCTCAAGTGCAACATAAATTGCTGGCAGTTTTAAGTAAAGGCAACGATGAGAATTGTAATTAAAAGTCCTAACGCCGCCCCTTAAATCATTACAAAGTTCTGTTTCAACGGTTTCGTCTGATTTAAGACCAATTGCTGTCGCTTGCATTGAGCTAATCACACCAAAAAAATTAGGGAACCTTTGCTTGTTGCCCCCAAAAAAAGGGGGCAAATGTAATCCGCTGCTCAAGGCAAAACAGTCAGCTTTTACCCTTGCAACAGCTGGTGGTGTTGCTGCTGCTGAAACTACAAGCATTTGCAAATCAGGCCAACTACTTGTACTTTAACAAACTCAAAGTAGTCGAGCAGTTTGAGCACAGTGGGGCACAGTCTGTGTGCCAAAAGGCCAACTGACACCGCCAAACATAATACGTAAATTAGTTTTTAATTAATTTTAAAGCAAACCCCTGTTCGCTCCCAGTAACCAAGAGATACGAGTACTCCAATGTTGCCAAGTGCAACAAAATTTGTTGCAGCTGCTGTCGTTGCAACTACTGCTTCAACTAAAACAGTTAGTCTCGTCTCTAATGACTACAACTACTAAGGCAGCCTATACCAGACATTAAATATTATATTTATTTGCAAACATAAATTACAGGCACTCTCTTTTAATTAGAAAACTTAAATCTGGAAAAAACATTTGGTAAAATATTTTAAATTTTATGCAATAATTAGGTATGGTTCTACGATAATTAAACTCATCTTGTTAGTGTAGCAAAAGTCAAACTTCAATAGACAAATTGCAAATTAAAGAACAAGAATAAAAAGTCAAGTATTCACTTGTAAGTATTCACTTATACGCTTCGAGTAATCTACATGATTTCCTTTGATTCCAATGCATGAAATAAGAATGTTTACCTGAAAAGAAACATAATAAATATGTATCAGTATTAGTTCAATTAAAAATTAATTAAAGGAATTAGAATATTAATTTTAATTTATATAGAAATATGTGTCATTAAAATACAATTTTCTAACTAAATTAATTTAGGCACTTATATTTTTTTTCTACCCGTTCTTTTGTTTGTTTTTTTACTGTCTCTTAGCTATATTTCACTGCAGCTATATCGAGTTAATATGCCATGGCGAAAGCAAAATAACTAGCATTACTTTACCAACTTATAATTGGATATATAGCAAAGACAACAACGACAACCAGAACGAACACGACAACGACAGAAAAAAATAGGTAGGAACCAACTAAACAAACTAACAGACCATCCATCTACATAAGCCAGCTCTCGGGCTATCGAAGTAGCTATCTCAACTAGCCGTATGATGTTGGCTGGGGCCCTGAGTTTAATGGTCACCGTAACTGGAGAGAAAAAAAAAGAAATTGTCGACGTCGCGATGTCAGTGCTGGTCCTCGTCAGTGCAACGGAAGCGGAAATGCCGCAAAGCAAAAGGTAAAAACTGCGTACGGTGATAGGGAAGACAGAAAAGTGAGTTAAAACAGAGTAAGAGAGGCGGCAATAGGAGAGGATACGGCGAGAGAGTGAAAAAGTAGTGAGTATACATTGAGAGAATCAGTAAGAGATAGATAGAAAATATATAGACTATACGACGAGTAAGAAATAGAAGGAGATGGCCAGACGATAGATGTAATAAAAGACAAAGATGTGAAGTTACGCCATCTCCATAGAATTTGTGATAATTTTGCTTGCAATCGCCACTGCTGCTCCCGTTTTGTAGCAAATTAATCACTTGGGTATTTTCTTTATTTATTTAATAAAGCATCGACATTGCAGAAGTAAATGACAAGGGATCTTGAGAAAATGGACCCTACGTAAAAAGAAAATTAGAAAAGAAGGAAGAATAATAAGATGTACATTCCTCATCGTACAATAAGTCTGCTCTAAGCAAATGATATATGATTCGCACATTTTTTTATATTTATATTTAGCAATATATTTCAATTTTCAAATACATATTTCAATGAAATCATTCAATTATCAAAATAGTTAAGAATCACATATTCATTCAATTGTTTCACATGATTATCATAATGATGCTTATCTTCTTTAACCTATGACAATACTAACTGTAGGATTGAAATCTCTTTTAGATTATTTCTTATCAGTTTATGAAAATAGGAATACTAAAAAAATTCAACTAAATAATTTTAAATCTATAAACAATGCGTAAAATGAAGCAAACTTTACACTTGGAGCTCTAAAATGCTAGAAGAGAAAGGACAAACATATCTGCTTTTGCCAGAACTGAGAAGATAAATGTAAATAAATACTTGAATGAGATTTTCTTTGCCCTCAAACCGGCGACGTCAGAAGCAACGTCAGAACAACATCAACAATTTTATACTGCAGAGATTTTTATATTATTATTTTTTTAAGAATATTTTTTTTTTCTGGGTATTTTCTACATACATATATATATTTTTTTTATTTTTGATAATAATGTAAGGCGTTGACTGTTGAAGTGGTTGCTGGCGAGTTGAGGGGTTGCTTTCTACTTGCGTAGGTTGTCTAACTGTTAGCTGCGTTGTTGCCAGCTTAACACCAACACGACAAAAACAAAATAGCAACAACAACAACAACAACATTAACAACAACTACAAGTAACAGCAGGCAGCAGTATAATAATAAGAAGCTTTTGAAGCGAAAAGCAAACAAGTAAAGATCATACAAGCTACATGCACATTGCCTCCTATTGTTATACACTTTCTTTTGAGTGGTATCTCCACTTACTATGACAACAAAGTATATATGCTAAAGAGTTGGTACCACCGCAATTAGTTTGTTTGTTAAATACTACTACATGATGCTCCAAAGTCATGTACTAGAGTGTACTATAAAAAAAATTATTATTAGAACGGTTGACAATCTGAAAAGATCTAAAATTGAGTTTACAAATAACGGAGATTTATTAAACTTTGATAAAATACCATGATACAAGATAAAATTTTGATACAAGTTGAAAGCTCCTAGCAGATTTTAGTAAATAGAGTTTAATATAACAATAAACATACAAATTATATATTTAAATAATAGATAGATCCACAATAAAAGATTTAAATTTAATAATTAATATGTAGGTGCAAGTATAAATATGTAAATATTTTAATGTGTATCTATAAAATCTATTTATAAAATTTATGTATAAAATACATCTATGGAATCTATCTTTAACATCTATCTATAAAATGTATCTATAAAATTGATATATAAAACCGATCTATAAAATCTATCTAAAAAATATATCTTTAAAATGTATCTATAAAATGTATCTATAATATGTATCTATAAAATGTATCTATAAAATATATCTATAAAATATATATCTATAAAATATATATCTATAAAATATATATCTATAAAATATATATCTATAAAATATATCTATAAAATATATCTAAGAAATCTTTCTATGAAATCTACTATGTAAACGATGTATAAAATCTATCTAAATAAAATCAAATATTTTTATAGATTTAAAGTCTATCTCTAAAATCTATTTATAACTATAAAAATATGTATGTAGTTATTGTTTTGGAATAGTATTATGATATGTCTGCCCTGTCAAATTTGTTCAACAAACAGTTGACAGACCCTGTTGTTTATAACTCAGATAAGATACTCTAATTATAGATGCAAATTTGTCTTAACAATCACTGTAGGGATCGCATAATATTGTTATTATTTACAAAATTGTGTACGCAGTTTATGGCAATGCAAAGTGTATTTAGAGTTCGTTCCAATGTTAGTTTAGTCTAGTTGTTTTGTTTATATTTTTTCTCTTTTTTTTTAACTCTCTAACGTGGGTGTCGAAGCGCATCATGGGTGTTTGGTTAGAAAAGGGCGTGGCAGGGCGGCATACATGAGAATGCAGAGAAGTCTCTGTGTATGTGCGTTGTTGTGTTTGCACTTTGTAAGTTTAAAGCTATGGAAACTAGGTTAATAATGTCATTTACTGCACAGAGACAGAGATAGAGACAAGGAGAGAGAGAAAGAGGAAGAAACGAACGACAAAGTCGACAACATGAGCTGCACCCCGTTGAGCATTAGAGTTTAAAGCTGTGTATTTAACAGAACGCCATAGAAATAAATGCTAAAATTCTAATTGCAGGAAGTTCCCAGTTGCCAGTTGCCATTTGTAGCATCTGCTTTTGCCTGATTGTAAATGTTGTTGTTGTTATTGTTGTTTCAGTTGTAGTGGCTTAGGCTGTTACTATTGCATTTGTTACTATTGTTGTTGTTGTTTTGGTTGTTGTTGTCACTGGTTGCTGCTGACGCTTTTAAGTGCTGTTGACAAAAGGCTAATGCGATTGACATTTTCAGACTGTTTTCAAGCTCTCATTGTTTGCATATATCTATTTCGAAATGTATGTGTGTGTTGTGCGGGTTTAGTTGCATCATTAGATACGCAGCTTGGCTTATATCATTTGGCCCATTGTTAACATTGTTATTGGACCAGTATCTGTGCTGGCCAACAACATCAGTAGCTGCTTCTCTTATCTTAGCCAATGCGGGCCATTTCTAAGCAAAGCAAATAGCAAATAGAAACCGCAAATCTGACAAGAATTAGCCACAATGAGTCAGGATAATAATGAGAACTCATTCTAATCAGTACAAACGCAGACCATTTTACAATATATTATATAATATTAAAACAAGGGCTACAGAGTATGAATTTAAAAGATGATAAGATATAAAGAACATAATAAATAATTTTATCTCTACTTTAATTTTAGAAACTTATTGTTCACTCTGCCACTCAATTTATTCAACTAAAGATTGATAACACAGTTTGATTTAAAAATTAGGAATATTTTTACTAATTTTTTTTAATTTAGCAGCTGGTCTCTAAAACTTTTTAAGTAAACATTGTAAAATTTTCAACAAAAATTATTCGTTTAGGTAATAACTAAGTTTTCATTAGCAACTCCTGGAAAACTTTATGCACCTAAACATTCTTTCCTACTGAATTGTTGTTGTTAGATATTATTAAACTATTGCACAATGTTGTTTTACACATTTAAATTAAAATTGCATTTACACTTTGAGTTGAAGTTTTTCCTATGCAATTCATTTCTAAGCCAAAAATGTTTATATTTTCGAATTGTGTCCAAGAAAATGTATATGTGAAGATAAATTGCATTGCAAAAACAACAACAAGCAAAAACTGCAACTGTCAAGCATATATTTATCTCTGTACAAAAATCAAATTGTGTACAATAAAATATTTTTTCATTTAACTCCAATTTCATTGAAGAACATTGAAATATTCTATTCGAACATGTCTCATGCTGAATGCCAAGCACATAGTTTGCACTCTCAGAGAAAGAATTTGTTTTTAATTTATTTTGTAAGATAGAATATAAATAAAAGTGTATATTTGGGTTTGGAGTAACATGAAATTCTTAGAATTTTATTTAATAAGAGAACTATTTTAACAATAGAAATAAACTATATTTATATGTGTAAACACGTCGTCAAAGGAAAATCCAGAATTATTATATGTAGCAAAAATTTGATTTCATTTAAAAAAAAAAATTAAAAATTATGTCAGTGCTTAAAAACAAGTTCAAATAAGAATTTTCAGTCCACTCTGACAAACCAAAACTCATAGTCTGACCAGGTGCATTTAAAACTGACAGCTCGATTCTTACGATATTGCAATCCTGACCAGCCGGAACCCGCCAGATTAACAATCATTTGTCCTTAGAACCCGCAGATTTTGCAGTTGCTTTTTAGCAGAAAATTCCCCTCTTAGAGAGTTTAAGCGATTCTATTTATGCCAATAAAAAAGAAAGCATAATTTTTTCAACAAATACATTTATACTTAATTCTTCCCACTTTCATTATTTTAATGTACTGTCTTTAATAAACCCTCCCTCCATTTCATGTCATGTTTCAGTGTTTTACACAACTAATCAATCAATAGCTCAAAGAAATGCCACCGTATTAAAACTGACATCAAATAAATGATTAAAATTACGAGCACCCCAAGATATGTACTCGATTCGTACATGAACAACTTGTATAATATTTGAATATTCTATCTACACACACAGCTGTGCAACAAATGAAGAGCAAAACGTTGTTATATTCAGTTTACAAGTGTTTTTTTTTTTTTGTGTTTTCTGTTTTGGTATTTCCGTACAGTTTAAATTGTTAATGAGGCTGAGCGTTTAGCACGTTTCCAGCGCTTGGCTGAGCCCATTAACTACAACATTTCGTTTTACATCTCCAGCCATTCGTAGCCAAAGTCTTCCTCATCCCTGATGCTTTCTCAGAATCAAGTTGATTGTTAGTTGTAGTAGAAGTGCGGGGGTGTTCCAGTGAGATTACTCATACATAAATAAAGAGACCATTATCAAATGGCGGTGTTAATACAGACAACCATCTGCAGCAACAGATGCCAAACTATATTTTCAAAGACATACACATATATATGTGTATATACTAGTATGCATATTGAAGTCTATGTAGAAGTTTCTGCACAAATCCATGGCATATCCGTTAGAACAATAAAAGGAAAGACAACAAAAAATGAATAGCGCAACTAGACAAAGTGCGCAAAGGTATAAAAAAAATAGGAAACATGAACATTTTCGAGTTATTTTTTGCGAGCAAATGACTTTGGCGAAATGTTTTACACGTCGAAGTGAGTGAACTACACACAGTCTGAACATTTTTAATGGGCACAGACAAAGTAAAGTGGAATTGAAATGCAAAATCGTGGCTGAATTCGAAATAACAAAGCAAGAAGTTTAATTAATAAATAAGCTAATAAATTAATAATTAAAATATGATTTAATATTTAAAGAAAAATATATATGAAATTACAGCATTTATTCTTTTCAACAGTTTCAATGTTCACATATACCTAATAAAAGTATTTAGTTTTAAAATACTATTTTAAATGTTTTATTTAAAAATCTGTGCCATATTTTAAACCATTAAAAAGGTATTTTAATAATTTTGAAATTATTACAACATATTAGTAAATATTTAAAATAATTTGGGATATTTAAAGAAAATTTTTAAAATTGTATTTATTTATTCCCTACAGACTTTCAATGTCTACCACACTTAATTAATTATGTTTTTTTTTATTTTTTATTTTTTATTTTCTTTAATTATTTTTTATTTTTAATTTTCTTTAATTATTTTTTATTTTTATTTATTGTTATTTATTTATTTTTATTTTTATTTATTTATTTTTATTTTTATTTATTTATTTTTATTTTTAATTATTTTTTTTTTTTTTATTTATTTCTTTTTATTTTTATTTATTTTTTCATATTTGCAGAGGGAGCGTATGGTGCGCAGAGCATAAACATCAACGCAACTAATGAAAATGAAGCATAAATTATGCACGCTACATTTGACAAAATAATTTCAGTTGGAGCCCATTGTTTGCTGAAACAGTTGCAAACTTTTCATTATGCTGATGGCTTTTCCAGCTTCACTCTCTCTCCTCTCTCTCTTTCTATTTATCTCTGTGCTGTTTTCCAGCAGTCTACTACAGGTAATAGGAGCCAGTGCTCCATGAAGCTGTCTCAAAGTTGAAAACTACAAGAAGACGCAGACCGCGCTGGAGAATTGTCGTCTGAGTTTGAGAGTTTGTGAATTGGCAACGCGTTGCCGACACTAGCAATTAAAAATTTCTACGTCTGAGCAAATATCTCGGTGATAGAGGAACCATTTTTGGCAGTCCTCTAAAGTTGCTACTAGCCGCAAAACTTATTAATTTTACAATTACAAAATAAATTGTGAGTGTGCCAATTAATTTGCGGTTAGCAAAAGATACACAATGCCAATTGGATGTGGAGGAAGGGGAAAAAAGCAGTCAGCATCCAAGCTATCAGCATCATTAGCAGGCATTTGTGTTACTTTTCTTTAACGTTAATTGGAAACAAAATGGCCTCCAGGCTCCGAATAAGACTCTGGCTCAGACATGGACTGAAAACAGAAAGAACACACTGTGTCTGACCAGCCAGCCAGCCGCAGCACATGCTGAGCCAAAACCGTTCCATAATTGCAGCTGATTGTTTGCCAAAAATACAAAAAAAAAAAAAAGGGAAAGAAAAAAAGAAATGGCAGCCAAAAAGTAAAATGGGCAAAGCAAACTGAAAGAGAAACGACAGAAAGAAAGATGGGCAAAAATCGCGCCAGAAAGTTTCAAAGCTCCGACAAAAAAAATTTTGTTTAGGTACCTTTGGAACTCGGATTGTTTTCTAGGGTCTGCTTCTTGTCGAGACGTTATATTCTATATTCCTTCTCTCTCTTCTTGTTCCCAACAAATTTTTCCAATTTGAAATTGAGCTCTGCACATATTATTTATAATGCTTATGAAACATAACGTGGGTTCTAACGAAACCTTTTCGTTTCTTAGAATTTGTATAAACAAAGCAAGAAAATCTTAAGTTAATGAAATTGAAAAACTTGTAGAATTTTTAATTGGAAAATAAGAAATGACTTAAAAAATATATGTTCAAACATATTAGAATATATAATACAAAAATATATAATATTATTTATGTTTAAAATAAAAATTCCGAAAGACCTGTTGGACTATATAAAAATATCTTTTATGTACCTTGATTGTAAAACCTTTATAGCAAAGTATTCTCGCAGACTTGTACAATTTGTGAATAAGTCCTTACTGCGAGAAATAACTTGGCATTCAGTGTTAAACTTTTTGGCAAGTAGCATTCATTTTATGCACTTGTTATTTGCACATCAAGAGCATAAATCATTACGACGAGTACTCACTCATATTACATGCATAGCATACACAAGGCTATGGCATTTTAAAGTGTCATCAAGTTAATTGGCAAGCAGTTAGGTTGAGAAGTAAAAGAAAATTTTACGCTTCAACCCTGAAGCAAGTGTTCTGACACTATAAGAAGTGATAAGGTTTAACTATTTGGAATGGAAAAGCGGGATAGGGTATAGGTATAGGGACGGACATGGCACAACACCATTAACATCAAATTACAAAAATAAATAGAGTAAATTCCTGTTGTTTGGGGTTCGGCTAGAGACCCAAATTTATAGGTGGCATAAAATGAGCACAGACAATGCCAATAACAATAAACGCAAATAATGTTTATGGCAGCGCTAAACAGGCCAAAGCACCGAGTCCCAACTGACACCCCCCACAACAGCAAGTTGTGCACGACCCAAACCGAACGATGTACAGGGGACTCAACAACTATAGATTATAGCCCATTTTAGCCAACAACAGCAGCATTGCCCAACAGGGTTATAAACTCTCCCATCGTATGGGCCACTGCCGCCGGACAATGCGCATTTCCATTGTCGAATCGCTTTAAAGAACCTCACAACAGACATTGTGCCGAGTCTAAAGGCTCATCCTCGTCATCAACATCACCAACATCACCAATATCACCAACATAGCCAACATCATGCCATCGACTCGAGTCGACTCGACTATAGCCTGTCGTATGTCATATTTTGTATGTCGCCTTCTGGCTGCTGTTTCTGACAAGCTGCAAATACCGCAGGCTTTTTGCAAGAAACCATGACACAAATAAGCTGCAATTTTATAACAAACATTCAAAGACCGCAAGATATCCTTTAAAAAAGAAATTCCATTCACTTAAAGATCAAATAATTGTTAAATGAAAATATATTAAATCCATTTTGACAAATGTAGTTTCTAAAATAAAATTATAAAATACAAATTTAAAAAATAGAATTCGATTGAGTAAAAGGAAAATATTATTTAAATTTCTTCTACAACACATTTAGAAATAAAAAATAAATAAATATAAACATTAATATAAACATTATCTAAAATACAATTACAAATTTTGTAATCATATAAATAATATTTAATATTATATTAAATATTTCAAAAAAAAAAATGAATTCGATTGAGTGAAAAAAAGTTTAAATTTTAAATAAATAAATACTAATTCATTTTGGAAAGTTTTCTCTAACAAAAAAATAAATCAAATTAAATAAAAAATTCAATTAAATCAAAAATTTAAATAATATTATAAAATTTTGAATTTAAATAAGTGTTATATATTTTATTTGATTTTTAAAAATATACATATTGTGTAAATTTAAGTTCATAAGAATTCCCTATAGTCTATAATAATTTTATTATTGAATTTCATTAAATGAAGTGGCAAACAAAATTTGCAATAAATTTGATTACAGTCAATACAATCGATTGAGTGCATCTTCGAATGTGTCTAATGTTCAATCTATTTTCATTTAATGGGTATTAAAATTGACAGCAAGGTTTACCACTTACACACTACATGACGAAAGGGATATTGACGGCAATAGTGGCAGAAGCAGAAGCAACAACAATAACAACAACAACAACAACAGAATATGGTTTTAAAAGGAAGTGCGCCGATGTACGTGCAATCAGCAAGGCTAGCAGGCAACTTGTTTATCCCAGTAAGTGTGTGGTATATACACAACATGCGGGTGCCACATCTACTCTTCCATCCTGTGCACTGTGTGCTATTCAGTTCACTACTTCAGAATGAGGATGAGGATGAGGCTAGGGATGAAACTGAGGCTGATGATAAGAAGCAGCACAGTAACAACAAGAATGGTTCTCCTTTGCTGACGGTTTGAATTCGATTCGTTTAGCGCCTCGATATTATTTACGTTTCGCTAGCTACATTTATGGATCGAGAGAGAATGAGAGAGATAGAGAGTGAGAGAGAAGAGAATAATAGGACAAGAGTGGGACAGTTGGATAGAGTAAATACCATGGAATTTCTTAGCGCGTGTAACAATAGTTGTGGATGGATTCTTGCGTGTATGGGTGTGTGGAAGAGAGCCTGGCTTTGGCCAGCTTGTCGCATAACACGTAACGACATTTCGAATTAACGAAGCATGAGATTTGATTATATAAACTGTGACAAGCAACAATGACAGCGACAATATGTTGACTCAACGACAGCGACAACAACAACAACAACAACAACAACATCAGCAACAACAACACGCACAAGTTGGAACATGTAGAACATACACGCACAGCTCTTCATCCACGTCCGTTCTGCATCATGTAAAGATCTATTCATGCTCCTTATATATATTATTGTTGTATGATTGTCATCGTCAGCCCCGTCATAGTCATCATCATCGTCATTGCCATCTTCATAGCCATCGTCATTGTCATCGTCATGGTCGTCGTCGTTGTCGCAGTCATCGCCCATGTTGTTCTTCTCGACTTGGGACCATTTCCCGTGCTTTTAGACCTCAGTCCCATGATAATGCCACATCGTTGTTGTTATTCCTGTATTCTCTAGTGCCTGGTTGTCTGTTTAATATTATTGTCATTACAAACATCACGTCAACATGCGCTGTGCACCGCAGTCTACCGTCATGTTACAGTGTTATATGCACAAGTTAGTGTTATACATATATATAACAGATGCCAATGTACAAGGTGCGGATGCAGCTGCCACGGGAATCGGAAGCACTCAAAGAGAGCATAGGAATTGCAATAGACTTAATGATATGTTACTTTACATGCACCCAAAACACTTGAATTTCGAATAACATTTCTCATAGGAGTCGTTCTACAGTTATAACTAATTCAAGTATTTATATACCAAATTTCCAAATTTTTTACTTTATAATCTATAACTTTCTTTGCATATTATATTGTGTATTTGATTAAAGTAAATAAATAAAATTTCACGCAAAATTGCGAACAGCATTTTGCCTTACTCCATGTGCTAATTGAACTATCAGTTCGAGTTAATATAATTAAAACACAATTAATTATTGAGGCTTCTCGCTAATTGCAAACAATTTATTAACTATGAGTGTTTTCTCTATAATCATATATATCCCTATTATATAAATACAGCCATATTTGCGTCATATATATATCATTGCATTGGATTATGGAGCTGATAAACAGCTTGGCAACTTTTCATTGAAATCAATTTGAAATGAATTATTTGTGAATGTTATTGAGCTTGATTTATAATGTGCTATTTATTTTTTAATTAAGAAATAAAAATGTCATTAAATAAATGTGGCAGAAACGAAAGAAACAACCACAGCAAAAACAGGCTAAAGAAAACAAACAACAACTCCAACAAAATTTGCATAAATGACAATATATATATAAACAAATATATATATATAGTATATATACATAAAACGAAAATCGCCTCTTGGCAAGCTTGAAATTAAAACCAGCCCAAAACGAGCAACAACAAGAAGTAAAATAACAACAAAAGTGGCCAAAACAATAGAAAACAAAGAGACAAAAAGCACTTGCCCCATAAAAGCCATAAAACAACAAAATACTGCAAAAAAATATATATATACATATATATGTATAAAAGAACTCTGAGCCGCCCATAAGGAAAACAAATTTTCGGCATGTTGCCATAATTTAGGCAAAAGCAGTAAATACATACAGAAATACAAACACCCATACACACACACACTGATACACTATACACAATTGCACACATACAGTTGTCGGTAGGCAATTGGTTTTTATACCCTGTAAACATAAAAAGTTGCCCTTATAGGAGATATTTAATGGCAAAACTGTTACTACAAAAAATTTACAATAAAAAAATATTAATAGTATAAATAATATATTATTATACAAATATTTGTATTTATTTTTGTTTTGTTTTTTTGTGTTATATATTTTTTTTTTATTTATTTCTAATTTTATTAATTTGTATTTTATTTTACTTTATCTAATTTTATTGTACTTTATTTTATTTATTTTTAATTTACTTATGTGTGTATATATACCTTTTATTTGTATTTATATTGTTTTTATTTATTTTATTTATATTTATATTATTTATAATTATTTTATTTACAAATTTTTTATTTATATTAATATTTATTTTACTTTTATATGTTTCATTTATATTAATTTTATATATTTTTAATTTTTTTTTTTTTGTAGATTCCCTTTTTCAAATTTTTAATATAGAGTATTCCTTAGTCATATGACACAATTTAATATGTTTCTTTTGTCGCTGTTTGTGTATTGTTTGCCAGACCTGCCCCCATTAGAAAAGTCAGTCAGAATTGGAAATAAAAGTATTGTGCTGAGAATATATTGACAATCGTTAGCCATTAAAATGCCAAGACAGCCAAATAGCATTAGGCTCTTGCAGCATATTTTATGGCCGGGCCAAGACATGCGTCAAGTTCAAGGTAACAAATTCAGCAAAAAACAAAAAAATAATCGCAAAAAAACCATAGAGATTCCCAGAGTATAGTGCGGCTTGTCTCTGACATGAATCACTTGCCTTGGCCAATTATCAGCCAGAGAAGCTCAATTTCATGTCGGCCCAACTTAACATATTAGTTGGGGGCTTGCTTTTGGCCAATGTATAGATATGACCCAAGGTGTTTCTGGCATGTTTTCTCATTACTTCAAAGGCTGAAGGTCGTATTTGAAGCGTATACGTATATATATATATATATAGGTTTGGCCTGTATGAAGTTTTGCTCGTGTTGGAGCAACTTTAAAGCAAAGTTTTATATTACAAACTTTGGAATTGCATAATTCTTTATACAGTTCATAAACCTTACACATTACATTTTGATTGTGAAATTCGTATTTTACAAGTGTAAAAAAAAATCGCATTAAAATAGGTCATTTGTTTAATTAGCTACAAAATATAAATTAGACTGAAAGCTGCTGCTAATTAAACAAAGCATAAAAAAAATGTGAAAAAAGTATTTTGCATCAGCAGCATACAAATGCAAAATAAACAGATAAAAAACAAGTGACTGACTACGAAATACCCTGCTTCAAAATACAGTATACAAAATCTAAGATAAGCAAAAAAACATACAAAAATGTAAGAAATATATACAAATATAATAAACATATTAAAATATAATAAATAGTTAAAAATATAAAAAAACATGTAAAAATATAATAAATGTATAAAAATTTAAAAAATATGTTAAATATAATAAATATATAAAATTTAAAAAAATACATATAAATATAAAAATTCAAAAATATATAAAGATATACAAAAATATTTTAAAATACATAAAAATTAATAAAAACATATACAAAATATATGATAACATAAAAAATATTTAAAAATATATAAAAGTATATAAAAATAAAAAATATATATATAAAAATATACAAAATTATATAGCAATCTACAAAAATACATCAAAATATATAAAAATAAAGCAACTTAATATTTAATAATATTTTAAATTGTTATAATTTGAATAAAAATTCAAATAGTTGAGAATGCCAGCAATGATATTTGCAATAATTATTACTGTTCTACTTTAACCACTTTCTCTCTCTATTTCTCATGGCGTTCTCTATTTATATTCCTTTACCATTGCTGCAGCTGCATTTCACTCACTAATGAGAATTAAAGTCGACCGCGCTATAGTCATAATGCTTTCCCGTGTCGGTTACTAAATTAATTGCATACAAATTATTTAATAGTAATAAACATAATAAACAAGAGTGTGCACGCCTGCAACGCCTCAAAATAAAAGAGGGGGGCGTGCCCGAAATGGGTTGGCTTCAGTAATGCCTATGGCAACAGCAACAAAAATGCATAATGAGCATTAAAATGCTGCTGGAAAAATGAAAATGCAGTGCCAGTGCCATGGCTATAACCAAACGAATGGTATTTCTGTATGCAAGTGTTACTATGAGTGTAACCATGTAGGTGTGTGAGTGTTTGTCAATGTATGTGTGTGGGCGCGTGTATTCTGGCAAGCTTTACTGTACTTGCACATAACAGGATTATACAGAACTCGCATACATTACTGGATGGAGAACTAACCAGCCAGGCAACTAACGCAGGCTCGTTCATGTATTGCTGCTACTCACGTTCTATTTGCTTAACATTCTAAACGAGTCCTTTTCATTAGTAAAGCAAAAAATAAAACACTCACACATACACACAACCACATACAAAGAGAAAGAGAAAAGAGAGCTATAGAGAATAGAGGGAAAAAATGAAATTACACTTGGGGAAATGCTGCATACTCTTTCTTTTTAATTTTCTACAAGTGTTTGGCGAATTTAAATATATTTTACAAAATATTTTCAATATATAATCATTCATTTTGAATGAATATTTAGCAATAGATTTAATTATTAAAATATTATTAATTATATAATTCGTAGGGGACTTTAATTTACCAACATTTACCCATAAAATATGTTAATTTTTAACAGATTTTACCTCATTTAACTTTATTTTAATTGCTATGTTTATTTCTTTTAAAGAAATTTTTAAAGGAATATTAAACCATACAACATTTTTTTGTATTATCCATTCAATGTGCTCTATATAGTTAGGTAATATAGCACTCAAATATGAGAAAGGGGCGCTTGGTGTGGGGCCTTAGTAAAAATTGGCGCATATAAAATTGGAAATAAAAAGCAAAAGCAGAGAGAGCAGGAGAGAAGGAGAGGCCTGGCACATGAAATAAAATGCAATTGCACTTTGCACAAAAGTTCAACGCATTCAACGCTTGTCCAATACCCATATACCATTCCCGTTCAACACCCCACCGACCGAAAGACCGACCGACTAACCGACCGACGGACCGACTGTATGCCGCAATAGCAATAACAGCAGGACCCAGAAGAGAGCTGAGAGCCCGGACGAATATTCGCAAAACTGAAAATCAAAGCGCAAACGGCGAAACGGGAAAATGGGGAAAACGGGTAAACGGGAAAATGGGAAAAGCAGCAAACTCACAACTCAATGGCGGAAGTTTGCATTTTCGCAACGAATTCATAATCATGTTGAATCGTATAAGCCCCAATGCTCACACCACTTGCTATCCCTGCACACAGATACACCACACACACAGAAACATATACAGACACAGATACAGATACAGATACAGATACAGATACAGATACAGCTAAAGCTAGAGCCATAGCATTTGCCATGTTAGCTAAAGCACAGTTTATCCTTTTTGATTTGCAACCTGCAATTTTGAGCAACAGTAAAAGAAAAAGTTTTTTAGTTATGTAGGCATATTTTAAATTAATTTAAGTTTTCAATTTAAAATTATTTCTAATTAGTTATTATGTGTGTAGCTGCAATACCAAAAGGCAATCTTTGAAAAATATAGAGTTCTACAATTTCTATTGCATACAAATTATGAAAAAATATATGTTTTTAATATGAAAAAAAAAATATTAATTAAATTATGTATATAATATAATTCGTTTTTATTCATAATTTTAAAATTTATTTCTATGTATTAAGCCCTTAAATAAAAAATTTCTTTCAGTGCATTCTCAGTGCATGTTTTGGTCGTTGCACTTCGCCCTTCAGCGACTGAGTAGTAAATATTATTTCGTTTCAATTCAAATAAAAAAAAATACACATAAACACACACACATATACACACAGAAGCATGTGCACATTTGTTAGAGTAGTAGTATAAAAATGAAAATAAAAAGAGAATAACAACTGGGGAAAAAAGAACAAATAAACATAGGGAAAAACTTTAGCAAAACGTCTGCCAGTCGTTGATATTTCAAATGAGCGGAAATTACACGTTGCAAAAATATGAATTATTAAATTTTCGCTATGAAACTAGCAATATAATAAAAGAGAACATAACCTCCAATGGGGAAATGCCTCAGTTCAACAATTTCTTTGTTTTCTTTTATACGAATATGCTGTAAGCATATTTAAACAAGCAAAGAAATGAAAATTTTATTTTTAGCAGAAGGTTTCATTTTAAATCCTACAAAAAAACACAGGTTCTAACAACTTCTTACTTAAAAGTAAAGTCATAAACTTGAAAACATAAGTACGTAGCATTTTATAGTTGGACATTTCCGGAGTTTATGTGTTCTGTGTTTAGTTAGTTCTTGTGTTTTAGTAAAAGTTTAAAACCTTTGGTTATAATCAACACTGGTTAAAAAAAACTTTTAGCAATAATCAACTCTGGTTAATTGGTAATCGACAGTGAAGTTGATTCATCATAGAGAATTTTAGACACTTTGTTTAGTATGAAATTTAAAGACCATATTGTAGCATTCGGTATAAGATCTAAAGAGAGGAATATCTACATATGTTTGATCCACTGTCAAACTGCAAGGATGCCAAACAAAGTTGGGTCTCTTTATATATATACATATACAACATGTAAACCTAAATATGTTTGGGGACTACACGAGGTATTTGGCGTATTTTACCTGGCTCACAAATATGTTTGCCATTTGCAGAGAAATTTTAAATGGAAATGCCTTTGAGCAAAAGTGACGAACAAGGCAAAAAGCCAGCGAAATAAATATATGTTCCAAATAACTCAACAAAAACGCCAACTCCTTGTATATACATATACATATGTAATAG